>JAAAKE020118818.1:0-15700 GCA_010014785.2 Anisolabis maritima | reverse complement strand
ATAATTTTTTTAATTAGTTAATTTTTTTAGATTATCATTTTTGTCAATTGAACTTTTTCTCAGTCTCGCCAGTCTTTGAATGCTAGTACAATCTCTGTGATGATATTTTGGTATCTTCATCTTTTAGAACTAAGTTCCAAATATCCCTTTGGGAAGGGGACAATTGTCATTTTATAAATCACCAACCAAAAGAAACAAAGGCCTCAAGAGATTAAATCAATTTTTTTTGTCTCAAATAAGATATTGAATATTTTAAAATCTCAATTCCAATATATTTTGACTAATGACAATCCATTTAGTCAGCTGTCTTTAAAAACTTCCTTTAACATATGTATTGCTATTTATCTTTTTAATCATCTCTAAAATAAGCCAAATTTATTACTTTCTTAATTATAATACAAAAAAGGATCTTTTGTGTAAGTCATTTAATTATCAAGGGTTTGCGGGAAATTTATTTCCTATGTCAGTAATTTGAACGATTCTATAATTAAATAAAAAGATGTCTCGCAGCGATGAGTTCCTCTGATGAATGGTATTTTTTTTAGCTAAACCCCCAATTAGATATTACTTTGAGTAAATAAATTATTTGCTCAATCTAATCCTTTGAAGTTTCTCTTTATAGAGAAAAGTCTTAGCTTGGCTGGTTGTTATTTTTAATTATTCCTCTTCAAGGGACAATTATGTTTTACGAAAGAAGAAAATACTTTTTCATTAATTTTATGTTTAGTCAATAAACTATTTCATTTGAAAATCAATAATTTCATTTTAAAAATTTACATTTTTCTCAAATTTTAAATTTTAATCCTTCATTTTATAGACTTAATAATTCACACATTTTATCTCTAGATTTAGTTTAGTTGAGGCTGATATTTCTGAGTGGAAATTAAATTACTAATCTTAGGCTTTTCTAAATAGAAATTAATTTTCTAAAGAAATTTACAGTGATTATAAAAGAGACGGGACGAATCCAAAAATTCTTTGAATCTGAAATAGCTACTAAAAAACATCTGATTGTATCCAGCCCAAATGTATTCAATTTTATTTGTTTTTTTTTAGATGGTTCTTTCAAATTTTCCATGTCTTATTCATGATTTGAGAAATTTAAAAAAGGGAGTAGTTTTAAGGCTCGATTTATAATATACAGTAGATTATATAAATGAAAAAGAAAGATTGATATTTCTCCTTTTTTGAAGTCATTTTCAGTTCCCTTTTCCTTGATCGCGAGATTGCGATTCTTTGTCACATCGTCTTTTTTAAAAATTAAATTCTATTTAAGAGAGAAAAACATTAATATAAACAATTAATAATTATTTTTCTAACAAAATAATGAAGAAATTATTCTCTACATCCTCAGAAAAATAAATCATTATTTTATAGAATCAGAAATAATTTGTTGAATATTCAATTATACTCTGATTTTTTGCCAGTAAACACCTCTCTTCAATAATGAACTCTTGAGGGAGATCAGATCCATCTTTGTTAATAAGACTCGAGTAGAAATTTCAAAGTAGGTGTGCAAACTTTTGCCTTTCTTTGGTCTTGTTGGTGAATCTTTTTCCGCCTCGAAGCCCCACTACTCTCTGCAAACGGATGACCTTTTGGGAAACCTAAAGACATCGGTCAAGCCGGACAAAGTCCCCAAGGAGGCATTCCAAAAAAGGTGGCGATATTTTTCACCCAAAACTCATTCTATTAGGGATCATGAGCAGAAAGAAAAATATCAAATTGGTTACTTGGAGAATTTTATTCAATCATATCATAATATATAATTCTAAAAAATATAAAAAAATTATTAATATATGTTGAATCCTCTCGTTTTCCTCCCCTCTGAATTTGATACTTGTAAGAATTTTGGGTTTAAAAAAAAATTACTTTATCTCTAAAACTTAGTTGAGGCTGATAATTCTGAGTGGAAATGAAATTACTAATCTATATTATTTTAGGCTTTTCTAAATAGAAACTAATTTTCTAAAGAAATTTAGAGTGATTATAAAAAAGACAGGAAGAATCCAAAAATTCTTTGAATCTGAAATAGCTACTAAAAAACATCTGATTTTAACCAGTCCAAATGTATTCAAATTTGAGTTTTTTTTTAGATGGTTCTTTCAAATTTTCCATGTCTTATTCATGATTTGAGAAATTTAAAAAAGGGCGCAATTCGAATCTCTAATCTATAATATCACTAATATCTAGTCATAGAAATGCTCTTATTTCAAAATCTAAAGGTCATTGATTCACTTTCCCTCTTTATTTAAAATAATTTAATAATTTAAATTAATTTAAACAAATATAGACGGATATCTTCTTTTTATATTACAGTTTTTTTAAAGTCTTTTTCGGCATCTGAGACCCTTTAGACTCCGTTCTTATTTATTAATATATCTATTAATTGGCGAATATAATATAAGTAAATTTTGTTGCTAAGGAAGTGAAGCGAACCAGTGATCTTTGATAGGTAAGGTGAGACCTCAGCACCAAGGGCTTAATTTTATCGTCAATGTATTTGTGGTCTTCATACCGAAAAGATCAATATATTTCACTTATTAACTTAAGCGGAATAATTCCAAATTGTTCTACTCATCATTTTTTACATATTTTAATTTATTACATTTAAAACACTATTCATTATGATTTATAAATATTAATAATGTTGATCAATCATCATTATGAAGCAATATCCGACTTCATCTAAACATAACATCCTAATATATAATTTGTATATTATTTTATGTACTTTGGCCATCTTTGGGCATTGTACGATTAAAAAATTTTGGCTGAAGATAGGCAAATAAACTTGTTTCGGAGCAACTCAAAACCTTTTAATAAGCATCCAAAGGCTATTGGTTGCCACTGCCTTCCCCTAGAGTAAAATATATATAAAACAAATATTATCGTAAAAAATAAAATTTTATTAAGAAACACATTCAAATCTTTCGCTTTTATTGTATAAATCTCTGTTAATTAAAAAAAAGTCTTTATGTATTTCAATAGAAAAAAAAAGGGGACATAGAACTCCCTATAATGAAATCTCCATTTTAGTATATATAAAATATTCAATTTGTTATTACTTTTGAATTAATTCTTTATTTATTTAATTTAACGCTATAACGTATTTGGAATTTTATTATTTGGAGGGCAAAGCACGTTTTTCCTTTGTCTACATAAAATTGTTCTTGTGTACAATTAAATTTAGATTGTCTGGAACAGAGAGGTTAGATCTCCTGACCCGCACGTGTTTTAACCTTCTGGGCACATGACTAACATATTCTGAGCTCTTTTAGATTTTAATTAAACAATTTTTCTTATCAGGCTTTATTTATAGAAATTTTTCTCTCTAAAAAATTTTCTTTGCTTTTTTTACTTTTTTAAATATATTATATAATTAATTATATCTCTTTGAATAAAATGATGAACTTGATAAATTGAACGGCCGAATTTTTTAAATACCATCACATTTCAGATGACTAAATTTTTTGTTTTTCAGGAGTACTAGAGACATATAAATAAATAAATATATTATATAAATTGGATTATAACAGTTATCTGCTAATATTTATTTAAGTTAATTAATATCCCAATTAATTTGAATAAGTTCGTATAAGTTAAATAGGGCGGAAAGGGAACGATTAATGTAATTTGTGTATACATGTAGTTTCATTTGGATTTATTATTATTATTATTTTGAATAAACTGTAAAACAAAAATTTGGATATAAGAACTAATCAAAATATGACTAAGCCCCTGGAATCTTCACTCCTTGCAGTCGCCTTCCAAAAATTGTAAGATCGGTATAATCAATAAAAATTATTAAGCAAGTTATTATTATGATTATTTATTTATTGAGTTTTGTAATTTAATATAATATTTTTAATTTTCTCGTTTTATTTGTTGCCTTTCATTGGTATCTTGAAATTTTATGGTTACCCTGTCCATAATTGGGTTATTAATAGCCTAATTAATCTGCATAATTTAAAGGTTTAAAATTAATTAATTTAAACTTTGATAAAATAGTTCTATTCTTTAAATTGCCGTTTCAGTTCTAGTTGGGACCAGCTTTTAAAATCAATCAATTTTTTTCATTTTGCATAAATTAATCCATTTAAATTGAATGCATCATTCTTTTAATATATACTCTGTAGTGAATGGTAAGGTGTGTATCTTCATTTTCTATATTCCCATTATAGTTTGAAACAATTGGTCATTTGGTTCTTTAATAACAAAAGTCATGTATTATAAATTGAATAGAAAAATTAATAAAATTTCTATATTATTTTATCGAAAAATTAATAGAATCATTTAGAAAATTGTTGGAACAATTTGTTCCTTAGTTTCATTTCACTTGTTTTTATATATATATATATATATTTGTCACCGATTTTTTCGAGCACGAATTGTCGCAAATGTTGCAAGCAAGGGCTGGTTGTGCCCTAAGATGTTGATATATATCTCCAAGCCAACGTGTTGAGAATCGCTTCATTACAAGCTCAAAAGAAACTCGGACATTTAAACTTTCTTCATTTGGTCTTGTCTTGACACACGAGCTATCTCTCTCTCTCCCTTTAGATATAGGTCTTTATATATATATAGCCAAGGGATATGAGTTGGGAGTAGAGGACTTTCTGTCTTTCCTACGTATCCCTCACCTCATTGAACCCAATCACGTCACAGTGAAAACCGAGGCACGTGACATGCCATAGAAAATCATCATGAGTGACCGAGAGAAAGAAAAAAACCAAAAAGAGTGCGGAGTGGGGGTATAAGATAAGTTTGTTTTATTTTATTAAAGTGGAACTATCCAAATATCATCTTAAATTAAAATAATCAGAAATAAAATAGAAATTAAGTATTTATTTTTATTAGAATTTTAAATATATAAAGATTTAAATTTAAAATTATTTGAATACATTTCTTTAGGATATGATTTGTTCTTCCTCTCACCAAGGGCGTGTCTAAAAGCGTTTTTTGGTGGGGGGAACGGGGGAGTAAAATTTTTTCCAATTTTTCAAAAGTATGTTTGTGCTTGACCGAATTCAATGAATTATATACCAAATAAGAAGAGAATTAAATTTTCCAAAATTCTTATCCAATGAAATATTAATATTAATATTTAAGTTACAAAATACCCAAGTGGAAAAAAATCTTTTTCCTAAAAAATGGCAACTCTTGATTTTATTTTCATCATTCGGATTTTAACAAGTAGATACTTATTTCCTTCGGAATATAATCCTCTACAATTTATCTAATAAAGATAATTTGGATAGGAGACACAGTTTTGGAATTATTTACAAAAAACTAAAAAATATCCGAAAATTTAGCTCCTGAAACTCACCTTAGGTGTGGGGGTAAACTCAGAATTTTCATGTTCAGGTGTAAAGAAATTAAAACAATTCCCATCATTCGCATTCTTCTATTTATTTCTAATTAAAAAACTAATATTTTGAGGTAAGATGTAATAAAATATCTTTATTTAATCTCAGAAGAGCGAGGGTACGTATCGCCTCTGCCCTTCCGTTGCATCCAATTAACATTCACTACCCCAGTCAGGTATAGAAAGAAGAAAAAGAAGAAAAGTTATAAAATTTTTTACTTAGTAATTTTAATTACAATTATTATTACAAATTAAAAATCTCTCATATAAAAAAATCATCTCTGGAAAGCATGCAATTTCTCTATAGGATTTTATGCGTGCGATGGGAACGGATTGGTACAGATGTTACGGTGTACAAGAGATTGGATTATTGGGTAAATCACACATTCTGTGTAAGAGCCTGGACTGAACTGAATATCCTATAATTCGGGCTCTAAATAAAAAAAGCGACGTTTCGGTCCTTATTTTGAGATCATCCTCAGGCTCATTAGTTCAAAATTTTTAATTTTGATTCTTGGGAGAAGGGCAAGTTCAGCAAAAATAAAAGCTTTTATTTGCTTGTCAAGCTCGGAGACGTTTTGAGATAACTTTATCTCATCATCAGTTCAAAAAATCAAATATTTGCATAAATACTCTCTTCTCTTACTATCACTGTGAAAATATTTATTATAATAACAATGTACATATATATGTAAGAACTAACTTTATGCAAATATATTTTTTGGACTGAGGATGAAATAATAAAGTTATCTCGAAACGTCTCCGAGATCGACAAGCAAATAAAGCCTTTTATTTTGGCTGAACCTGTTCTTCTCCCATAACTGTTTTACACAGCCACCAAATCTCTTCTATTTTTAACTTTGTGTGATTGAACTAAGCAGCCTGATAATGGACCGAAACATCGCTTTTTTTTCGAATAAATGATATCTTCGTTTTCCTCTTTTCTTTCTCTTTGCCTGACTGGCCATAGTCTGCTTATTGATTCCAAAAATTGATAAGCTTCAAAGCCAAGGGATGTGGGTTCGGATCCCAGGCAGTCCGATGAAAATTAATTTAAATACCAAATAGGGTAAATAAATATGTCTGGGTAATTTGTATCATCATAACCAATGCATATTTTGTTTCTAGACTATATGGCCCAAAATTCCGAAAAGACTAAAATTAAAAAAAATTTAAACATATTAAAATAAATTTTTTAATTACAAATTTAATTTATGTATTTTTTTACTTTTTTTTAATCTAAGAAAGTGAATATAAAAACAAACCAAGGGTAGAAAAGAAATAATGAATAAACATCCATAGGAAAAGAGCGATAGCCATTACAAGTCCTTTGAGAAATACAATTAAATCCTATCCATAGCCAAGAAAATTCATTTTTTATAGGGACATAAACTAAATGAAACGTGGATGAAATGAATAATAAAATGGGAATGTATAAATAGTGAGCGGTGGCATAAAATGGTGAGATTAACCATGGTTATTCATCCATCCTCTTGGTGTTGGTTCGTCTCCCTTCCTTCCATTATTCTTTAATAAACGCCGCCATATTGTGAGCTGCGTAATTAGCGCTCGAGATAACGAGCCCTTCTTTGTTTCTGTCCAAAAATTGTCCGAAGGCTCTATTTGGAAATGGGATGTTGATAAGCATCTTTCATTTATTGTATATTCAACCCGTTCTAAGAATAATATAGGCTTTAAAATAATTTTTAATTTAAATTAAAAACAGAATCAACACAATCATTGATAGATTGTTTTATTTAAAAATAAAAGTAGGTAGGCTATATTATCTCTGATAAATTTTTAAAGGAATATCCGGTTTTTTTATTCATAAAAACCACAGAGGAGTTCATTTCAATAAAAAGCCTTTATCTTTATTTTACAATAAATTTGATTAAATTATTAATCAATTTCATCCCAAATATTTCATTATAAAATCTAAATAGAATGAAACTCTCATTATTTCTCTGAGGCTTTGTATAGGATAAACAGACGCAGTCATGGAACATGCTTTTGGAGGCGGAGGTGGGAAGATTACCAATCCTTTAGGAGTATTTCTTTTTTTTACTTAAATTATTTTCTTCGGTCAAAATGAAATAAGATTTTTCCTTTATTAAAAAATAATAAAATTTATTTATTTATTCAAAGCAAATTTTAATTTTATTAAAATTAATTTCTTCTTCCATGTGGTGATAAATTTGTTTGTAAATTCTTCCCTAGAGCAAGCTCAGTTGCTCAGTCGGCTCTAGAAGAGTTCTAGAACAATTTTAATTGATAATCCATGATTGAGTTGATCATTTAGGTTGCAAAATTTCAAGCAAGCAAAAACGAACGAATTTATGCACCCAAACTTATTCTGGTTAGCTACTACAATAACTTCTTCGGGAAACTATCTTCTTTGTGGTTGGCTCAAATTTTCTTCTTAGCAGCTTTTCTAAGATTGTTGGAATGTTGTACCCCTCTGCAACAAAGAGATTCTTCATAAACTAAACAAAAATTTCACTTACGACCATTAATATAGTATAAAAGATTCTTATATATCGGTATATCTTTTTTACATCTTCCTTTGTCTCAATCTCATTCATTTTCTTTGACCTCAAGGGATTCTTCTTATCTTTATTTATTAAAAGTATCTTTAAAAAATCACTTTTCTTTTTATAATTCTTTGTTTTCTTTAATTAATTTTATATTTACTTTAGAAAGTCTTCTCATGCTTATATGAATGCTGGATCTTAATTTACTAATGTTTTTTCAGAAAATATTAATGTTCTTCATTGCTTTTAATTTTTAAAGATACATAAATTAAACATTGATTTAAAAGTAAAAGTTCGTGTCAACATACGGGTAAAGCAGACACTACTTTTACAAGGTTTAAACAAATATTATTATACAGTATATACCCCTATGAAGGGATTTCAAAATTCTCTATTTAAATTATGTATTTTTTTGGTCTTTTGATTTTAGAAATATTTTGTAGTTTTTTTTTTCATTATTTTGGATTTGGCACTTAATTCAAATCTAGAATTGAAAATACAAAGCAGAGAAGGAGCAAACCAACCCATCGCATATTTTGAACTTTGATAAGGGGGGGCTGGCCGAAGAGAAGAAGAACCCTCCCTGAGATCAGTGTCCCTAAGTAAGTCCAAGCACTGTTGAATCTCAGATAGGTGGGTGGCTTCCAAGAAACACGAGTGTTTTAATAATAAAAAAAACCTTTTAATAATAAACAAATAGACAATAAATAAATAAATAAAAAACTAAGTGAATTTATTTATGGTGTTTTTTTTTTTTGTCTTTTTCAGAGACCATTTAGACTCCGTCCTTATTTATTTATATTAATTCGTAGCCAATATAATATAAATAAAATTTTGTCGCTCGAAGAACCATTAACCTTTGGTACGTGAAGCCAGGCCTCTAGCTCTACACCATAGGACAGGGCAATTATGAAGTGTCAACAATATAAAGAAGAAATAAGTGAGTTTTCATGGAGCCGACATTTATTTTTGAATTTTTCAATCAAGATATATGGTGAAAATATATATGTATATAATTAATGGTATGTGTAAGTTCAAATACATTTTAAATAAATCTTTTAATCTTATTTTATTTAAAAAGATATATTCCTCTTAATAATTGGAGAATGTAAATTTATTTATTATATTTTATTTAAAATTATTTTACTTCATTTTTAATTGAAAGGATCGAAATACTCTACGTTATTATTCTAATATTTTAAATCGAATGGTTGGTTCGGAATTGGATTCGACCCATCCGAGTAACTCTAAAAAACAATATTTTTCTTTTTTCCCACATATATATTTAGTGAGCGACACATAAAAAGAGAGAAGTAGAGAATTTTGATTTTTCAAATTTTTACACAGATTAGATTATGTTCGATGTGTTATTAGCATGATATCCGCCTGTCAGTCATCTCTCTGGCTACTGGTAAAATGATCATTCATCAATTCTTATAGATTGACAAATCTTTTGAACATATTGCGATATTTATGGCTGAAGCCTTAGATAAATTCTTAGAAAAGACGGTCGGTGCCCACATCATTTTATTTCAGTCTTTGACTGACTTCATTTTTACTCTTTTTTTTCTTTTGACTTTTTGAAGTTATAAGAATTCTAAAGGTTTCTTTTTTTTCTTTAGTAAACGCATAACAAAGTTTTAGTTTTAAATTTGTTCGAAATTTCATTACTAAGCTTGATAGATATTTGGATAGTTTGTTCCTTTTTATACTAAAGCTATCTCAAACTAGATTTTTATTTCAATCATATTATTTAGAAAATTAGATTTAGCTGAATTTTTTATTTATCATTAATAAATTACTCTTTAACCAACTTAGAAGATTTAATTAAATTTTAAATTGATTGCAAATTGGAGAGTAGCTTAAGAACACTTTATGTATTGGTGACACTTATAATTTGGATGCAATAATTGCTATAATGACAATATTATAAATTTGTAATAATTATATTTCACCCCTTAAAAAAGGGTGTGATGCTTGAAAAGGATGGGGGAATGGAAAGAAGAGGAGTAGAGAGGAGAAGTGCCTCTCACTCCCAAAAAAGTGCCGGGAATGGGCCGGAGAGACCACAACCGGCGATGGAGTTTGGTGTGTGCCATCAGTGCACAATACACCAGGGTAACTACACGAGAAATGATTTTTTTTCTTGGTTTAGAGAGTTTTTATGCCTTTAATCAAAGGCTTTTGCTTCAAAAATAAAAAAAAGGTGTGATGCATACTGAAAAGTTAATGGAAATTGATATAAATAATTGTGCCTGGAAAACATGTATCATAATACACTGTACATTATTTATAGTCTCTATGCCTCTAGATGTAGAAGTCTAAAAAAAAAATTAATGGAATCATAAGAATTAAAGTATTTCTATTTTACTATTTGGTTGAAAAACCAACCTTTTATTAATAGGTCTTTTATTTCGAAGATTATATTTTAAAGAAAAAAAAAAATTAAAAATAAATGTAAACATGGCATTTTTGCAATTGAGAAAGGGGTGGGTAATTGAGAGGGTGATTTTAAGTAAACTTGTGAAGAAATGAAATATATTTTATTACTTATTTAAATTTATTTCTCTCCCCTTATATCAATTTCTTTGATTTAGTTTATCTTATTATATAAAATGAATTTATATTTATAAAGTAAAATATGCCAAGAAGTATTATAAAGTAAAATTTATATTTAAAACAAAGTAATCAAAATTTTACAAAGTTAATAACTGAGTAAGAACATGAATGTGAATATAATTGGCGTGTCTAAAACACATGTCGGCTTCTAACTCTCATTTCTGTTCCCATAACCGAGTAACATGACTGAAAATCTCAAAACTTAGCTTGAAGTTTACTTGACTAGATGATGGACATTTCAACAATATTTTTTCCATTTATATTCTTATCTTTTATAAAATAAATACAGTACCAGAATAATGAATCTAATAGTAGGCACCGAGGGACAGGGCTATTTGTAATCGCTTATTTTAATATAAATTTTAACTTATCACTGAGGATAACATTGATAGGCCCTATTTTTTAAAAATATATAATCTAATATAGTTGTAAGCTTCTCTAATTTTCACAAGTTGATTCTTTCTGTTTTCAATTTCCTATTTTAATCTCATGGAAATTTCAAATTTCCAATAATTACTTATCTCATCCTGAAAATAATCGTTGAGATTAACAAAACTCGACAACAACATTTTAACTTTAACGTTGATGTTAACTTGAAGACTAGAAAGGTAGATTATCCCTCTGGACTTGCTTGCTTGGTTTTATTTTGGATTTTTTTTTTAACATCAAAAGAGACTAATTTGTATTGCTTTTCTTTCATGTTGAGAAATCGAACCTCTTAAAAGCAGCCAGTGCTAAAATCAGATAAAATACTCTTCTATTAGATGTTTCAAGTATAAATAATTTAATAAAAGAATTTATTAAGAAATATGGTGTTGCCAAAAAACTTTAATTTGACTTCATCTTATTTAAATATTTGTAAATTTATTATTTTATCTCTTACTTGATCGCCAAAGTTATTTCGGTGGGTGTATGAGGGCAAAGAAATTTAGAAAAATGAAACTAGCTGTCGAATCCACCTTATAAACCCTCTATACCAAATACACTCAGCGCGAAGCACCTACATAAAATATATTTATTGAGTGTGAAACTTTTTCTTCTTTTTTTTTTTTAACTTTACCAATATACGGGAGAAGTGACCAGAAGGAGGATGCAAAGGGAACCCTGATGTGTGAAGCGAGTTGGTATAAAGCCCTGAGAGCCAATTAAAAATTTCAAGTTTTAGATTTCATATTAACAATATTAATAACTTTTAAAAATTTTATATATTCCTTCAAATGAAATTGATTTTAATTCGCATATATAATGTAATTATGATATAGCAAATTTGATTATCTAAGGTCTAGTGGCTACTAAACTGTTTTATGGACAAAGAGAGTGACATAAAGAGTTTATTAATAGGATTTGACGAAACCCACCGAAATATTTTATATTACAGGAAGTTAAAAATGATAGAACCATCAACCGAAATATAATTAAATTATTCCTAAATTTTAAAATTTTAATTAATGTTAAATAAAGATGATAAGGAGAGGTCACATCAATATGTTTGTTATCTTCATAATTATAGTCAATTCATGAACCTAAAAAATAAAAGGTTTTATTGAATGGTTATAAGTATCATCCCCCCCCCCCCCCCACTCCATCCTCGGATATGATTCAGAATCTAGGCTAGTTAGATTGGAATGATATATATTTAAAATTAATCGCTTAGATCCTCCTTGGCCGAGATGTTGATATCAATATTTATCAAGGGATATGATCCCAGGACCTAATGAATGGCCTCAGATGAAAGACGAAACAAATTTTTCATGATCTCAAAAATTTAGTTGTTAAAATTCTCAGATTTGTACCAGGGAAATCTAGAAACATCTCTAATTTTAAATCATATCTCCCTTTCAGAAAAGAAATAAAACTTTTGACTTACCCACATGGAGTTTTGGAAAACCAGTTTTTTTTTTGAAGTCAGAGAGTCTAAAAGATAAAGAACTATTAAAGTTCGTGAGTTAAAAATTTGAACATAATCAAAAACTTCCATCCCAATCAAGTGAAGTTGGAAATAATATTTACTCGTATAAAAAATTTTTTCCAATGATTATATTCATACAAAAGTAATAATAAAAATTAGTGACTCAATGTCTCTGTCAATATTTAGAGGCATTCATATGTCATAAAGTCACGAACAGAACTTGCGTGAGTCTTAAAGGGAAAAACTTTCCAAATGTTGTTGGAAAAACAATTCAAATAATTATCTAATGCGATTAAAATGGAAATTTATAAAATATCGTTCTAGTTTTGTTTTATTAATCTTTTTTTTACATCAGTCTTTTTAATAATATAACTTTGAGTTTTATTATATCTTATTAGAGGGATTCTTAAACTTTACGAATCCAATGACCCCTTCTTAATTTGGACTTTTTTTTGTCTATTTTACAATAGGAGAATGGAAAATTTAGTGATCTTCACACATTTAAAATTTATACCCTCGCAATATTTATTTATTTTTACTTTCTTTTAAAGGATCATATTAAAAACCAAAACGTCCTTATTAATTATATTTCATTAAAAACAAACATCCACAATATTCATATCCAATTATTATTTCAATTTATTAATATAAATACCTGACAAAATACTTTAAAAGAATTTTATATTAACTGGCTGTCAATTTCATATATTTCAAAGAGAATCAAATTATATTAAAAATCATTTTATAATATTTTTTTAAGTCCCTTCGACATCTGTGGCCATATAGACTTTAAACAATATACATTATATATATTTATTTATATTGGTATTTGATTTTAATAAATTTTCATTGGATTACCTGTGATCCGAACCCACACTTGGAGGGGGTGGGTGTTTACAAAACATGAAAAATTTAATTTTTTCCTTGCAGTTAATTATATTTCTAATATAAATAATTTAATTTAATATATAATAAAGAAATAAATTGGTAAAAAAATTCTATACACTTCATTTACGAAAATCTTTTATAACAATAATAATAATCAAAAGAAGAAGCTTTCAAAAAATCCATTTCGCATATTTGATTTTTTATTTAAATTTAATAAGAAAACATATTTTTAAATCTCTGAGTTAAGAATTAAAGACATCTCTAGATGTTGCCCTGATTTGAGTCTCTATACCTCGGGTAATTAAACGAGAACTCCATTACTATTTTGAATGGGATGGCACATGCCTCTCTTCCTAGAAACGCCACTTATGGACTAAAGTGAGTACACATTTGACAGGTGATCCTGCTAATTAAATTGATTATATAATTATAGATTAATTATTTATTCCTGTTTGTTCCTCTTGAATCATTTGTCCTTTAGAAAAATGAATAAGTCAAGTAGATACTTTATTTGTGGTATATCCTTATCTCCATTCTCTCTTAGAGATAAAATTTATTTAAAGAACTCTTTTTATAATAATAAAGAAGAAGAGAGAAACAGTCTTCTAATTATTTTTCAAACATATTAATTCAACTTTATTCATTTGAATTCCTCAATCATGATTCACTGTTGTTCCTTATAACTTTCAAAGGTGTACACTATATAAGAAAGTGTATGTATCCTTAGCAAATATGAATATTTTACAGAACAATTTTTCAAACCAATACCCAGCTAAATTTATTCAGCATTGTTTTTCTGAAAATGAAGGTGAAATTCAATGCCTATCCTGAGTAGCCACACGAAATTCTGATCATTTTTAGGCACAAGATCTCATGGGAAGGCAAAAATTCATTTCTTTTTAGTTGTTGGAAGATAGACAACCGAAATGACTGATGAATTTTTTCAATCCTCCTAGAAATTAATAATTATGATTATGGGAAATATTAATAGAAATCGTCCATTAGACAGTCCTTTGGGTTGCCTACATTTTAGTTAACAAAAACGAACGAATTTATATTTCAAATGAAGGCTGAAGATAGTTCAAGACTCTCTCAAAACTATTTATAGTCAATATCTATAATTCTTCTTGTTAATAAGGACGTTATTTGTCTTATATATTTGAAAAATATATTTTCTTTTAAATAAGAAAAACAAATATTAAAATTGATATAGCTATAATTTGGTCAATATGTTTGATTGAGGTGTAAGCATTAAAGCTAATAAGGCAGGTGTCTGTGCGGTGCTGGAGCCTTCATTTCTAGCGTCAGAGGGGTGAAAGTGTGAGCCTGCGCGCGCAACTTTCCCCATCCCACCCCTCCATGCAACCCCGGCGCGACGTTAAAAGCCAGCCAATCCGACTGCGAAGGACCAGTGCTCGTTGGGTAAACCTATTCGGTCGGTACTCAAACCCAAACGTCTTAACCGTACCCACGGGCGTGACATCCGGGACACACATTAACACAATCAATCACAATTAATAAACCAGAAATTCCGTGAGGGGATTTTATTATTCAACGATACACAACTGGAGCGTCAGACACGTTCTACGGCGGCGAGACACGCCCCGGTCCAACTCGACCTCGTTGCCAGCACTGACAGTATTCGCGACCGCACCCGCTCTTCCACCATCGACAAGTAAGTTGACCTAGTGGCCTAAAAGTCATTCGACCCCAAACAAAAATACACCACAATCACCAAATTTAATAGCAATAATATTTAAATAGAACGCGGAAAACGAGTATTGATTCTACCCGAAATTGCTGCAGCGTTATGTCGCGTTTATATATATATATATATATATATTTCTCTTCTATTTGTCTTTTCCTTTTCATTAACAATAGAAAATCGAATAATATATAATTTGAGTTAAAAAATATTTATAAAATAGTAAATAAATAAATATTGGTTAGTTGTCAATGTCATCTTATAAATTCTTGAAAAAATTAAAAAAATCAAATTTTTACTTTCTCTTACCAATATATATGTAATATATAGCGAGAAAGTACTGTGACCGCAAAATAAAATTGATGTGAATATTCCACCGGAAATACACGCTTTGAAGTCCCTTGAGTCTAAAAAATGGGTCTCTCATAATGATATCTGTGTGTGTGTGTGTGTGTGTATGTGTGGGTGAATAAGATTTCTCCAAAATGAATGAACGTTCGAATCTTTATATTTAAGCTAGATGCTCTCGTCGCTTGCACGTCAAAGCTTTTGAATAAAATTAGCCAATGGGTACTATTCCTTTAAGGATGTAATTCTTTCTTTTTTTTTTTCGATTGCCGCTCTATCGATTTAATTGATTCATAAAAAACTTATTTATTAGATAATCTTTGAAATTAACC
>JAAAKE020118807.1:0-15700 GCA_010014785.2 Anisolabis maritima | reverse complement strand
AAAAACATATATACACATGCCCTATTCCTTTTACAATTTTTCTCTCACACATTCTTATACTTATAGAGAGGACTGCGCTTTTTTCTTTAATTTTTTTTTGTTTTAATTTATATTTATTTTTTTTTTGTAATTTTCTTCTGAAAGTTCAATAATCAGTTTTAGGTATAAAATAATTTCTGAAATTTATTTTTTTCATTTTCTTTTTGTTTTAGCCAGATATATGCAATAAATTTAAATAGTCTGTATGATATATTTGTTCTAGTTACCCTGATGGTTAGATATCTAGATCTCTTTCCCTCTCTAGGGCCCATACGTCTCACGGATGATTAATACTAATAGAAATCCGACCAATGGCTCTTTTGTGGGGGACTTAAAGTGACACACATTGTGAGAACCAGGCTAAGGAGGCGCACAATGAGAAGAGAACCTTCACGTCATAATTAGAATGCACTTATTTTTTTTTTAATTTTCATTTTTTTTCGTTTAAAATTGAGGAGGGGATCAAGTGTTTGGACTCCTTCCGGTGACCTTTTTTCTCCCTGAAGCCCTCATTCGGTTGGTCCCATTTGGCTGCAAATTTCACTCGGCCTTCCAACTCTTCTACGTCTTTGCTCTCGAATCCTTATTTTGTTGCCTCCATGCATTAAAATAACAAATATTCCAGGTTTATAATGGAGTATATTCGTTCTGATATATTGAAACTAAGGGTTGTCCCGAAATCCTAGGTCGATACATGTTCATTGGAGTAGTGACGAGGCTCTTATTGCATAAGCCATGGGTCACTGGTTCAATCCCGTCCGTTGAAAGATAATATTTATTTAAAATCCAATTAATGTAAATAAATAAAGATGAATAACGGCATTCGTCAAACATTTATCGTTAATGCCAATGGCCTTCGATACACAAAAACAAAAAAGTATAACTTTATAATTATTATTATATTATATTATAATATCATCAACTATTTCTAGTGTATCATTTAATTTTAGTTGATTCCTAATTTATTACTAAATTGTTAAATGTTCTGGCCCTTCCGCACTACTATTAAATTTGGGTTTTAATATTTATTGAAATAGTTATTTTCATCTCCCTGGCATTGGGATTTTTTAAGAGGACTTTTATTTTTGTATAGGCATGTGAAATCCCAGCTTCGCAACACGAACATTCACATTACACTTGCTCTGAAGAGGGCGAAGTGCAATGCCTTCCCGGCTGGCAAGGGGATCTCTGTGACGTGCCTATCTGCCGCAAGGGTTGTGACCCGCTTCAAGGTTTTTGTAAACAACCAGGGGAATGTCGCTGTAAACTTGGATTCTATGGTGAACTCTGCGATAAGTGTATAGCACTGCCCGGGTGTCAGCATGGCTATTGCAACACGAGCTTTGAATGCAATTGCCTGGAGGGCTGGGACGGTCTCTTCTGCTCAGAACGTAAGTGGATTTGCCTTCTGGTCAAAATCAAAACCCCAAATCCTATTAGTTATAAATTAAATATATAGTACTGCGATTGCAGTTGCTTTTGAAATATTTTCTTAAAGTCGCAGAATAAAAAATAACTTTTGACCTGTGAATGTCGTATGAAGCGTAACAGGAGACCATTACAAATAAAAAGCAATTATAATTATTGTAATAGTACGAATAGGTATGATGTATTAAAAATAAAAATAATTATTCTTGGGAAAAGGGCAGCCTTTATGTGGTTGTCGATCTCGGAGACGTTTCGAGATAATAATATCTCATTCTCAGTCTAAAAAATCGAATATTTGCTTAAAGTTAGTCTTTATATACATATGTATATTATTATTATAATAAATATTCTCACAGTGATAGTAAGAGAGAGAGAGAGTATCACAATAACTGAAGCTGCCCTTTTCCCAAGAATTTCACACAGTCTCCAAATCTCTTCAAAAATAAGAATAATTTAGATGATTTTTCGAGATCTATTTTTGATTCATATGAATCAAATAAAACATTCAAAGAATTTCTCGAAGCAAACTATGATAAGACAAATAATTTTTTTTTTTAAATAGAGTATGGTTTTCTTATTTTTTAGCCATTTGTCGGTCGGATTGCCATCCAACGAGAGGCTATTGCGAATATCCAGGAGACTGTAGGTAAGCGATTTGGTCTTTTCAGAGATAATATTTAATGTTGATAAGAAATAGGTGTGAAATGAGGTGATAATGACCTGGCGTTGATGGATATCTGGATGTAATTATGAAGAAACAGAAGGAATGCAAAACAAAATGACAATTCTAATAAGAGAATTGGTACAAGTGTCAAAGTGTCTCTAATCTTTTTAACATTTAAAAAAAATAATTTATAAAAAAATGACGACGGTGAGTAAAAAAGAAATAAAAAAGAATGGCTTCAATTGGGAGATGGCAGGCAGGAGAATGACCTCTTCCCAAATAAACCCAGAAACATGAAAAATATGCTATTTTAATAAAACTTTTCTTTATTTAATTAAACTATACCTATCAAAATAAATCGGACCTCTTTTTGAATTCGTTTTAAAAAATAATTATATTTAGAAAACCAAAATCATAAAATTTCTTGTTTTTGTTATTATGAAATTTATTATTGGTGGGTTTTACGAAGCTCTCCTAATGATCTGTAAAGAAATTAAAGATAGAATATTTATTAGAAATTTATTTTGATATGCAGTCTATTTTTCACCAAAGAAGATCGGACAAAATTCTGTCTTAATTGATGCCTAAAATGAGAAGGCGAGGGAGACTCCATAACTTAAATACGCCACTGGGACTCTACTCTATATAATAATAGTAATACAAGTGAGGAATTGATGTTGTGATTTTTGTTACAGATGTCGACTAGGCTGGGCTGGAGAGACATGTCGCGATTGCCAAGTATTACCTGGATGCCAACATGGCTTCTGTACTAAGCCCCTTGAATGTCGATGTCATGAAGGCTACACCGGCCTTCTTTGCCAGACACGTAATAAAATTACTGATCTTATTTATCATAATTATATTTTTAAAAATGCCCACAAACGAGAAAAATCTTTCAAGCTTGGCAATAAAATAAATATAATTTAAATGAAAAAAATGGATAAACAATTGAGGAAAATGGTTGAAAACAAAAAATTTTTGATTTATGTATTTGGAAATAAATTAATTAAATTGAAAGTTAAACTTTAATTGGGTTTTCAAAAAACGTGCTGCAGCTTTTGTTTTTTTTTTTTTTAAAGTGATTTATTCACTTATTACGACGCTTCGACAAATATTTTTGTCTTCATTAGTTCTCTCAGGTGTCAATCAATTGATGCAAAAAGATTTTGCGAAATCATTAGTGAGCATACACATTCGCATGATCATAAATATTTAATACAAAAAATTGTATTGTAAAGTATTAGTCGAAATGTTTTCTTAATAGGTGAATAAATGACTTTTTTTTTTAGAAAAACAAAGGCTGCAGCACGTTATTTCACCAATTCCAGCCAATTAAAAAAAAAAAGATTTTCTTAGCTCTAATCAATTCAGGTGATATTGTTATGATCAATGAGTTTTTCTTTATGTTGATCTTGATAAAACATTTATAAAAAAACAAAAACACTCAATAAATGAAAACTTTGATTCATTCTCGAGTCAGCAAGTGTCTTGCAGGAGTAAGCGCTCCTCGTGGCCATTTTCCAAACTGATCTTTATTAATTTAAATTTATTTACATTACTTTCGATCTTTTATATTTCTTTATTAAAATAACACTATTTTTATTTTTAAATTATTTAACATTAGCGCTTGAAAAGCATTAAACTTTTATAGGGATTTTCATTTTTTATACTATTGCCTACAAAAATGTCTTATTTTAATCTAAATGACAGATAAACAAACCTATCAATAATTTTTAGATCGTTATATTTATTACTAAACAATTTTTATTATTAATTAGTTAATTACGATGAAATGATCATTGATGCTGTTTTTTTTTAAATTTATTCCTGGTTGTTGATCAGAGACCATTATTGGTACTGGTTAAATGCTCAATGAGAAAAAAAGATTGACGTTTTTTTTGAATTATCAAGATTATCCTTAAAAAATATTAAATTAATTAAATACATTCCCATTAGGACAAGAATGAGTGATCTCACTTCCCCTTCGCTCTATGAATTCTTTTACGAGTATTTTCCAGCTGGAGGGGACATTTTTTCCCTACCATAATTTTTAGAGCTTTACAGACTTGAGCCTCTCGTGTTTTAAACACCAGAGAACTTACTAAAAAATAGGTCAGATAGGAAAAAATATATATAGCTATACGATTTATTAGTTACTCCCTCAATCAAAATAACACTTACCCTTTTATACGCAATCCATTAATTGGTATATATATATAGATGGAGTTTGACAATTTCAAATGAATGATGTTCACCATATATAAAAAATTTTCTTTAATCATACATAAGAATAACTAAATATAAATTAAAGGACCTAATACTTTATTAATACTGTTAATTATTCTTAAAAATAAATAAATAAATATAATATTAACCATATTTTAGGCATCTCTAAAAATTAAAAAAGTTTATTAATTCTATTACAATGATTAACAAACAAAGCAAATTGAAATAATACAGAAACAGAGACATATTTACACAAACAAGATCATCATCATTAGAAAATAAAAGGTAAAAATTCAAATGATCCTAAAAATTTGGAATTTTTTCTTTTATAAATTGGGGATTCAGGAGAAACTGGAAAAATTTAAAAGAAATATTAAGAAGGATAAATTCTATTTGATTAGTAAAATTTATTAAAAAAAACAAAGGATTAAAATAAAAATAAGTTAAAATAGTTAAAATGAAAAATTAAGGATCATTAAAAAAAAACTTGGGAACAGAGAAGAAATTTCTTGGTTTTTTGAAAAACAAGAGAGAAAACAAATAGGAGAAAATTTGGAGACCTTTGATGCCTAACTAATTATATTTTAAAATAAATTATACTATCAGTATTAATTTAATTTATATATTATTATTTTTTTTTTAATCAATATTTACAAATTAATTTGAGAAGAGACGGATCTCTGATACAGTCAAGTGAAAATAAAAACAATTATGTCCTTGTTGCCGACGTTTCCTATGCCTCTCGCGTACGTCTTCACGGCTAACAGAGTCAATTTATATATATATATATTAATGTTAATAAAATAAATTTACAGAAGAACTCTAGGACCACAAGTTAGTCCTGGAGAAGTGGGCGTAGGAAACGTCAGCAATAAGAATATAATTGTTTTTATTTTCACGTTGCATCCGGGAACCCATCCCTTACGTAAATTAACTTGTAGAGCCATTAAAATTTAAAAAACCGTCACTTATGACAAACAACATAAATTTACAAATTAATTACTATAAAATTCCTTCGGAAAATACAAAAGCAATTTTATTTTTGTTTTAAAATTGAATATTAAATATGAGTATAAAAAAATAGTCTTTTTTCAAAATGGCTTTCTTTATGGCAATAAAATAAAATAGAAAAAAATATTGTCAAAATTAAAAATAAAATTTATCTTGCAACATTTTCAGAATGACTAATGTTAACATTTTTGAATATTACATATAATCTTGGAAACTCTAATATTTGTTTATTGAAATGAGTATAATTTTCCTCTCAAGCATTTTTTGCTAGAGAGAGAATTATGAGAAATTAGATGATTAAAAGTAAATTTAGAAAGAAAAATAATAAAATACTAGGCATTTTCTTTCAAAAAATTGTTAAATCATACAAAAATTAAAAAATTTCAGATTTTTAAAATTGGGTGAGATTTAATATTTATTGCAACTTTTAAAGAATTTTAAATAGCCTTAAAAAAAAGTTTCGACACTTTTTATTTTATGTAGGAAGAATTTTCATGATGACCAATTTATATATTAATCATAGCCAAGTTTTAATTTTCTAATTCTCATATTTCCTCATCCACAATAAACTCAAAATGGGAATTAGCAACGTTCACTTAAAAAACGAAGTTTGAAATGAAACTCCCAGGAAATTTTATTTTTAATCTTGACAATCTTTTCTCCTTATTATTCTATCTCATCACCATATTTATTTTTATAATAAAATAATGCTTATAAAATTCCGATGGAAGTAATATTATTTTATTTATTATTTTTGGCATTTATGTTTACCTAAGCTTCTAATATTTTGGCAGCGATTTGTAATGCGACGTGTCATCGAGAGCACGGGTACTGTCGCCGGCCAGGCGAATGTCGATGCAAAGTAGGATGGCAGGGTCCGGATTGCAAGCAATGTCATCCTTATCCAGGATGTGTTCATGGCACGTGTCGACGTCCTTGGGAATGCAACTGCAAACCCGGCTGGGGAGGGTTGCTCTGTGATCAGGGTAACCATTTTTAATTTCTTCTTTTCATTTTTTAAACAAATATCATATCTTGTACTATAAAATATTTTTTGTTTTAGTTCTGACATATTGCGATGAACATAAAGAGAGTTGCCAGAATGGAGGAACTTGTATCAGCTTAACTGAAGAAGATGGCAATTTCCGGTGTCTCTGCGCTGAAGGATTCACCGGAAGAAGATGCGAAGTTCAAATGCCCCAAATGCCAGCGATGGGTTTGATGCCTCCGCCTCCGATCACCACAACCGTCTCCACCACATCCATGACTTCTTCTTCCTCGTTGTCCTCTTCATCTCAGCCGTCGACGACTACTTCACTCACATCACCAACTATCTCCTCTTCCACTTCCAGTTCAACTCAATCGCCAACAACGCCGGGATTCGAAACCAACGAGGCCTAAAACCAATACCATTAAGATCTCTAAAACCAAAACAATTTTATATAATTTTAATTTAAGTAGTTCATTAAAAAATTTCAATATATAATTAGTTAGTTTAAATTTTATATTCATATATTTATAAACTTATTTTAAATTTGTATACGTATTTATTGGAAATTATTTTATTATTTATTTTTTAAAGATATCACTAAGACTGCTTTTTTATATTTTTAATAAGTTCTTATTCTTAAAAGAAAAGACTTATTACCTATTTATTCATTATTTATTTTTTATAATATTAATAATTTTTTTGTTTTATTTATTATTAGTGATGTTTTGTCTAACAGAAGTCTGAAAATATTTTTTATATTATTTTGCTAATAAAGATTTAATTAAAAAAGTATGAAAGTGTTTAATTAACAAAAGCTTGATAAAAAAATGTGAAACAGGCAGGTTCCTGAGTCTGCGAATTGTTTATTAGATGATGGAAATAAATTCGGGCGAATCGAACGTTAAAAAAAAACATTTTGATCATCCCTGAGTTCTCAATATTTTTCAAAGATCTATGAAATAAATTTTTTACTTTTTCTTCCTATTATCAATGTTTTATTCCTATGTAAAGATTCATGCCATAAAATAATTAAGAGAGAAAAGTTAATACAAAATAGAATACCTCCTCTGTGGTTGAAGATGAAGCCAGATGGTCGGATGGATCGCTTAAAGTTTGAAAGACAACTTCTCCTTCACTTATAGAACCCTAAAATAAAATTAAAATTATTTTATATCTTTAAAAATTTCTATTTTATAATTTGGAAAAAAGGTGAATATAAACTTTTTAAAATTTTAAGAAAATAATTACCGTAAACATGTATGGATAGACTCGTCCATTTACGATTCTTACTTCGCCTTCAGAAAGCTAAAAAAAATTTCAAATTAATAATAACTTAAAATATTATATGTTAATATGTTTATTAATAGTTTATAATAATTGCATATCAGTCTCAATATTCTACATATAATAGACATTTTAAATTTAATAATTATATTTTATATTCAATCAAGTGAGAAATGTAAATTTCTAAAAAAACAAAAATAATCGGCGCAGTCTATTCGTTTGACCAAAGGGGAACCCTATCATCTTAGATTGGAATATTCCATGAATGTTTTTTTTTTCTCAACTTTATACAATAATATATATATATATTAAAGGTGTAAAGATCGGATAAACCACCCAATTCCAATAATCTAAAGGCGACGATTAATCGACTTACCAAATGGATGGTCCGCCTGTTTTTAGGAAATTTAAGGGAAAGAAAATAAAACTATATATTACAATGAGAAAGTAAAAAATGTTCGAACAAAATTTCGCCAAGGAATTGGAATAAAAAACATAGTTAAGAGAAAGTAAAAAAATGGTGAACAAATGTCAGAAGAAATATGGACCTTAATGAGTGATTAATAAACTGACTAATTAGCTCTCAAGCGGCCGACTAATCGTTAATCGGTTAACACCACTGAAATTTATATTAAATTTTATTTGGTTGACATTTTTTTAGAGTAAATCCGAGTTTTAAGTGCTTCCAATAATTAGTTAGATTGTATTGGACTCTCAATGTACATTTTACAGATTCATGTAATTGTTTTTTTTTTTTTTTTTTTTTTTTTTTTGTGGAATTATCACCGAGAGATATTTTTAAGATTAAGCGGTAGAAGAGAGATGATTCTGGACATATGGAATACATTTCTCTAAAGAAACTAACTAAATATGCCCTCTTTTGAAGTGATAATAAAAAGAAATTTTGGATATATGATCCATAGGTAAATGAATAAATAATAAAAACATCAGTGGTATGTCGTGTCGATGATTAACTGTAGACACGAAATCCGTTATTCCGTTCTTTAATTGCTTGGGACCAATGGCCTTCACCCAGAAGACAAGATTCCTCATTAATTAAAGTGAGATCACGTGTTTTTTTAAGATTTAATAATTCACTCAACTTTTAAAGATGACTTGTAAACAATTGAATAAACACTTTCAGGGAATAAATGATTTATAAGGAGGAAAAATAAAAACGGACTCGAAACAATATAAAAAGTTGAATATATTTGGTAAAATTTTTTAAATGAATAATAATTTTAATTTTCTGCGCTTTGAAATATTATTAGAAAGAAAAGTTAGTAATCATCACCACGCACATTTCAGGCCCTGATGTAGAGGCAAATTATCAGGATCAAAATAAATAAGAATAAACTTTATCTTTTTGTTTATTCACATTTTTCATATTAATCGACAACTACATCAAAACCTTAATTTAATTAATTATTGTTAATTTTTGATTAATAAGAAAATAGTAGACATTTTGTAAAAAAAATAACATATATATATATGCTATACTTATATAATTATTATAAGATGTATCAAATTTTGGGGCAGGATGTCTTTGGCTAACAGCCGTTAATAAAATTTTAAAAATGTAAATAATAAACGTACCGATATAGAATCAGTTTGAGACGATTCAGGATGACTATCAGGGTTATTCTGATACTGAAGACGGAGATTGTTTGAAGAATGTTTTCTTTGGGATTTCTTCATTTTCTCTGATGAAATATAATAAGTTTGTTGGGCAAACTCAGGTGACGGATTGGGTTGATTTGTTTGTTTTGGAAAATCATAAGGTTTTGTCTTTTCAAGTAAATTGCTCTTTTTGGACATTCTATGTGAATATCTACTTCGAGTGGCATCTTCAAAGTAAACGTTTTGTGCTAAATTTGGCCAGATCTCTTCACGTTCACTTGTTTGAAGCGCTTCATCTTGCTGAAGAAAAAAATTATTATAATTTATTAATCAAATATAATTTTTTTATTTCTATAAAGGACAGAAGTGTAAATGAGAAAGAAATATATAGAAGTGAAAAATGTGTACTTTAGATTATTTGGGATTTTACTTAGTCAAGTAACACACCTCAAACCTGAGCGCATCCCATGAACCTACTTCCTGATCCACGAAGTCCTCAGAAAGAATTTAATAATTTTCAATAAAGTTATTGGAGAAAAAAGGTGGCAAAACAATTTTTTAAAGTCTTTTCGGCATATCTTGTTACATATACATATATATGTGTATATACGAGTATTAAATTTTAAATAAATGAAGAAATTTACCATAATAGGGCTAGAAGTATTTAATGTTTGTAGAGCAATATCTTGAAATCGAATCTCTTCATTTGTCTGAAGACCTTCGTCTTGCTAAAAAGTGACAATACAAAGTTTATGAGAAGCATGTAAAATAATTTTTCATTTTTATTATAATAAATAAAATAAATAACTCTAGAAATAGCACTCGAAACATTGTGAATTGTAATAAATAACTATAAATATAACTATAAATGATTCCGGCGGGCCTAGCAGGATAGAAGAGCCACAGCAGTGCTGACAAGCAAGGCCAAGCAGCGCTGAATCTCGGATAGGTGGCCACGAGGAATAGGCTGTTGAACGCCCGCCGGAAGCCAACGAAAATTTATTAATATGTATTCCAAATTGAAAAATTAAAAATCTAAATGGCCTAAATATATAAATGATATAATAACAAGCCAAAAAAAAAACTCAAAACCTTGTTTATTTTAAATATTTTTGTAAAAATAAAAGAAAAATAAAAAATATCAACATTTGATCGTAAAAGTTTGAATCATATTATTATATGTAAAATAATTTAAAAAACTGAGAATGATACCATTTCAGGGGCCTGGGTTTGTAGAGAAACTTCACAAAAATTCATTTGCTCTCTGTTTGTAGTTTGTAATCCAATAGTTTGCTAAAAAAGAAAATAATAAAAATATATTAACAAGATATCAAAGTGTTTTTTTTCTCATTTGTAAACGGACATTGTAAAAATATTCGAAGGTCAAGCGACAATTTGCCTCTATGATATAAAAAAAGGAAATTTTGACTGTTTTTAGTGGAAAGACCATGATGTTTTAGTTCCTAAAATATTTAGTAAATTTAAAAAATTAATAATTTGAAATTGAGGAATATGACCTTTTTTCTAATCACTGCCATCTATTAACAAAATTTATTTTATACTTACCATTTCGGGTCCTGGGAAGGCAAGAGAGAGGCTTGTTTGAAGTGACTTTTCTGAAAGGTCTTTTTCATTATTATTTTGAAATATTTCTCTTCTTATATCTGATGGTTGAGAGGTTCTTAAAAGGTTAGTGATGTAATCTTGAGAGGCGGCGATCGAATTCAAAATCTCTAGTGCGCTATTCGATTGAAGAAATTCATCCTACGAAGAGAAATATTTTAGATTTTGCGTAAATATTAAAAGAACATAGATATATAATTTTAATAAATAAAATATCATAAAAATAGATAAAAAAATGCAATCTTTTTATTCTTAAAAAAATTTTCTAAAATGGAAGATATTATTTAATACTTACCACAGAAGTGGGATTAGATGGTATGATTTCTTTTTCTTTATTTATTTCTTCTTCAATAAAGTCTTTCTCCTTTGAAAAGGAATGTACTTTTACTACTACTTCTTCTTCTTCTTCTTCTTCAGTTGTATGTCTTTCCATTTGTTTTTCTAGACTAGATTTCAATACCAGATTTTGATCCACATTTGGCTCTTTTATTTCTGGTTTTGGAGGAAAACTTTTGAGTTGTGGCAGAGAAGCTGAAAAAATGCGAAATGTAAATAAATTTTGTATTTTGAAAATTAAGCAACCATAACACAATATCTCAAAGAATATCTCTGTAAATTTTTTCATTTTTGTAAAGAAATATTTTGCTCAATTACCTGATTCAGGTAGTTTCTGTAATGCGGTTATTGATGTTGTTGTGGCAGCCAGCCGATCCCAGAGAGCTTGGATTTGTAACGAAAGGGATTGAATGTTGAGAGGATCAATTTGGAGGATTTTTTCTTCTTTAGCTGGTGGTGGAGATTCGATTTCCTCTTCAAATGGACCCCACATCCTCTCCAAACGAGGTTTCAATGTGGAGAGCATTTCCTCAATGCAATCTTGCATTTCCAATGGAGGAGGTCGTGGTGGCTCTTCTGATTCACTCTCACTTGCCTCTGAATCGCTTTGTTCAAATGGAGACTGGGGAATTTCTTCAGGATGGACATCTGAAAAAAAGCGCTGTTAAAATTAACAATATAAAAATATATATTGACTAATAGGGCTTTGTTTGAAATCGTTGGTTGTTTTCAAACAACGCCCCATAGACTGTGCAACCCTGTCACCATATCGTTTAAGATAAAACACTTTTGCGAGGTGAGTCCATCCAAATACAAAGTCATCACAGAAAATTGTTTTATAAAAATATGGTTGAAAGAAGAGGACTTCCTGTTTACAATTATTTATATGAGGGGATATACCCAAGATCCGCGGGCCGGACACGGCCCGAGAGCTGTTTTCATCCAAGCCGCGAATAAAATTAGATGGACGATTATACTATACTAAATTATCTCCGTTTCTGGGAATCTCTATGAACATTCTTTTTTAAGAATGAAATAATATATCATATCAAAATAGAGAGCAAATTTATCTCAGGAAGAAGTCGCTTCTTGTAATTAGAGAAAATAATTTAAAACATATCAAGTAATTAGGTTGATCTAAAAAAAATGCGGCCTCGCCCTATTTCCGAATTGCCCATCTGGCCTATGAACAAGAAAGTTTTGAGACCCCTGATTTCTATGAATTAACTAATAATAAACTTACTCTAATAGGTCTTTTAGTGGAACATTAATTATCATATATCTTCTTTTAAATATAGATATAAAAAATAAAAAAATAATTAAATTATTCCCCCTTAAGGAGGGAAAATTGAATAAATTTTTAAATATAAACATCCACTAGATAAAACTTTTATTAATATATTTTAATAATTTTTCCACCAACGATGGCTTCAAACAAAAAAAAAAAAAAAAATTTGTAAATAGATGAATGAAAGTGGAAATTGACTAGTTTTATTTATTTTCATTATATTTACTTTTCTCATCGACTAGATAAAAGAATTTGGTGACTAATAATGAAAGAATGAATAAATTATATCCTGAAGCTTTCGAGTTTCTTCAATTAAGTCCCTCGTAAAGATGATTGTTGCATATTTCACGTTCTAAAATTATTATTCTAATGGATAAGAAGGCAGAATTAGCAATAAAGCAGCTTTGGATGCTCAATAAAAACTCAAAATTGAGACGATACGAACAAGATATTTAAGTTCTTCATCAGTCCAATTTGATCGTTTTATTTATGCCCAAAGATGGTCAGCTTGTATTTGAAATACATATAACAATGTATATATTAGCGACAATGTTAATTTATGGTACAGACTCATTGGTGTGTGAATGTTACTCAATTTTGAGTTTTTAGTGAGCATTCAAAGGCTGCTTATTGCTGATCCTGTCTTCTCCTCTATTTAAACAACACAGCAACAATTGGCTTCTTTAAAATTATTATTATTATTGTTTTTTTAACAACATTAAAAGTATTGAATAAGAAAATATGAATTTGTGAGCGATTGAACTCTATTCGTCAGTAATCTCTTTCTGGTCATTTTCTTGACCGTTTTCATCTGTTAATATCATTTTTATTATAGACAGTCAGTTTTTTTATTTTTATTATTTATTTTTAGAAGTGAAGTTATCTCATTTCCCATCAGAATTTTTTTGCTGGTTGGAAACTTCTTTTTTAAATATAAATAAATTTACGATACAATTAATTATTTAGACATTTATTTATATCAATTGGTTTTAAATAAATTTTCTGAGATCAAACTTACATATCCTGACTTTTAAGATTAGTGATATTAATATTGTTAATGCTTATAATCTCTCAACCATGAGTTTGGGGCCAGAGCCTTTTTATATAACAAATATCTTATGTAACAATGCTTATTTCAGCTATGTGTTATTCAATAATAAAAATCAAAGTGTTTCTAGCTCTGAGAGCGTCATCTTATACAGAGAGGCTTTTCTTTTAGATGACTGCAGATCTCCTCTCCTTATCCTTTTATTAATTATTCCCTCAAATCATTTGAGTATAAATGCATATAATCTACCTTAAAATGTTTTTTTTCTTTTTTTTTAAATATTTGAATAAATTATTTGTCTTATATTGCCCTGATCCTTGGAGCAGAGCTAGAGGTCTGGTTTCACGTATCAAAGGTCAGTGGTTCGCTTCCCATTCTGAGCTACAAAAATTTATTTAAATTATATTGGCTACCAATTAATTTAAATAAATAAGGACGGAGTCTAAATGGCTTTAGATGCCGAAAAAGACTTAGAAAAAAATTCTTATATGAATTGATATCATATTATGTAATAAGTAGCTCTAAATTTAGCATAAAACCAGAGAGAAACAACAATAGTTATTTATTTAATACTATTCAAAAAAATAAATTTAATTGTAAATTCTGTTATTTTAACCTCGGAGTCGAGTTTTTTTCATTTATATTTCCCATTTAGCCAGGGCCATTGGGTTTAAAAAACATTCAAAAATAGTGTATATTTACAATAAAAACGATGAATTATTGTCCTAAACAAAAATATTTTATTTTTAAGTTTTTTACCTACAAACTTTTGTTTGGAGACCTTTTAAAAGAGTAAAAGGTCAAGAATATGAATATGTTTTTTGGTAGGTTTAAAAGGGGAAGAGTCGAAAACGAGATTTTTGACCCAGCCTCACGGCCATGTTATCAACTCCTGGATTTCATATAAGTGATTATATATATGTAAACATGCATCAATATTATTATTATTGATCTTAATAGATTAAAGCTGATATTAAATTACTTAGAGGTGTGGGGGGCGCACTGCCGACGCTCTCGCGGTCAGTTTCGAAGTCATCCTTATACTCAAATTCATTTGTTTCAACTGTTTTTGAAACAGGAACCCTAGATGAAGTATGCTCTTCGCTTTCTTCATCCGAATGTTCTTCTTCATGGCTATAAAAGAACAAAATAACAACAAGTCAATAAATGTCTCATTTGGGGAGGTAACGTTTATTTCAAAATTATAAACATAAAATTGTTATTACTAAGATGTTTCGCTGTCATGAATTTCTTCTTCTTCCTCTTCAGCATCATCTTGGAGAATTAAAGAATTACGGTGAGGAGTTAACGCTTGCTGGATTAATTCCCGTTCATCAGATGTTGTTGTAGGAGTCCGTTGGGCGTTCATTTTCTAATAATAAATTGATTATTAAGATATATTTTCTAAAATGCATGACCGAACGAGTGACTAAGATAATAAATTCTTTGCATATTTTTTAAATTATGGAATTTAAGAAAATTTATAAAGAATACACAAAAAATACAACTTTTACTTTAAGATTTTTTTTTCTAAATTTAATTAAAAAAGAAAAACTGAAAAATATAATCTGAACGGAACCTTCTTGAATGATGATATGATTCAAAAGTTTATGTAATTGAAACAATAAATAAAAAATTTTACATCTAATTGTCAAATTGTCTAATTATCTTCTGAAAGGACTTTGTTTTATTAATATCACTCATTGCCAGGCTATCGCACATTTTAATTAAATATCAATTTTGGTATGAGTCGCTCAGTAAAAATTTAATTCACAAGAACAAGAAAAAATGTGCACAAAAATCACTAGTGTAATGATATTTATATTAGTTCATTTATGTTCCGTCCCGTAAAAATTTAAACTTATTCGTACCTTAATAAGAGGGTGAGGAGATTGAGGCCATTCATACGATTTTGGAAATGATCTTGTTCGAGGAATCCGATGTTCAGTTTGGGGACGATAATCATATTGTGAATGGGTCTCTTCAGCAACCTATTAAAGAAAATTAAAAAAAGAATTAAGAAAAATCTAGAGATCTCGATCATGCTATATTCAAGACAAAAGAAAATTTAATAATAAACATGAATAACCCGTCTCAAAATAAATTGGACAAACGTCATATTATTCTAAATCAATACGACGG
>JAAAKE020118796.1:0-15702 GCA_010014785.2 Anisolabis maritima | reverse complement strand
AAACTTTTAGCAATACCTGGAGGGCCAAGTAAGAAAACACTCTCACCACTAAGTGCTGCAAGTAGACAAAGACGGATGAGTGAGAGACATCTATGAGGAATTTATAGAAACTTCAGACAAAAGATTTTTGATAATTACATAATTTTAAATCAAAATACATCCTGAATTTAATTTAATTTAACTAGACTTGGGATTGAACCAACCCAAATAGATCTAATTTATTATTTTCAGAAATTTTCTTTCAAATCAAATAAATTAAATTTATTTTATTTATGAGCAAATATGTTCTTTTTTTTTTTCAATATTTTGACCTCACTCTTTGAACATTTGGCCATTAAAATATAATTTCACACAAAAATTATCTATACAATGTTTGTCATAACAACCTTCTGATTGGTTATTGAGTGTTCCATCATGATGACGTCATATTACATATGCTGCGAGAATAGTTTGACATTTTCTAAAAGTGAGGTTAGGTGAATTAATAAAAAAAAGGAAAAATATATTAAAATTTTGAATACAATGTTAATTATAATTAAACTAATTTTAAAAATTTTTCAATAGAAAAGTTTGTGGCTGTAGATTAGTAATAATACTAGCACTCGATTATGAGGATGAACCTAGGAGGTTTTTCCACCATTTATATGTACAAAATTTCCAATTGAAATTTGTCATCCAAATTGTATTTAGTCATGTTCAGTATATTTAAGCTAAATGATAAACATCTAAAAATTTTTTTGTAATTAATTCTTTTTATCACATATAAATTTAACTAAATATCAATATATTTTTATATTTATATATGATAAAATGTAATTATTCAAAAAAAATTTTCGAAGTTTATCATTTAGCTTAAATATACTGAACATGACTAAATACAATTTGGATGACAAATTTCAATTGGAAATTTTGTACTCATAATTCCAGGAAAAACCTCCTAGGTGCATCCTCATAATCCTGTACTACTATTAAAATTATTTTGAGAGGATTTCACAACCCAGGGTTAAAAAAACACTAGTTTCGGCGTGAATATTCCCTTCAAAAGTAATTGGACAACCTGTATCTTTTATTTCGTCTTAATGGAAGGCGTTCTACATGAAATTTAAAATCATCTTTTACCTTAAGAGGTAAATTGATTATTTTCGTGTAGGCCTTCTAATTATTCATTAAGACAAAACAAAAGATACAGATTGTCAAATTACTTTTGAGCGGAATAGTACATTTAAATATCATGTTAATTATAGAGGATAATTAAATGAATTTTCACAGGTTGAAATTTCCCCCTGATAAGCATCATAGATAGAATCTTATGATGACTGGATGAGATATTATTTTTTTTTGCTAACATTGTAAGATAATCATAATCGATGACGAAGGTCAAAAGTGTGAAAGCATTTTGACATGTCGCACTTTAGGGGTGGGTGGGGCGTTGCTTAATTATCGTGTCATCAAAATGACTCAGCATGGGAAAAAACAAAAAACACGATCATCTAAAATTAAAATTGGAAATATTTATTGTATTGACGTCATAATATATAGTGCGTTTCAAAAGCAAATTATCCCTAATATTTTTTTTTTCTTTGGACCTTCTTTCTCTTTTCTTCTTTATTGTGTGCTGAATATGTAATCTCTTTGAGAGGCTCTCCTCAAAAGGCTCAGGGCGTTTTGTCTGGGTATTGACAAGATACAGAATGACAGAACCAAGGAAACTCGGAGGTGAATGCAGAGCTTTGATTGACTCACAGTCAGATTGATTAACCACCCGAGGCATTTAAGCATAAACACCTTGTGATCCATTTGAATTAAAATACTACTATCTCAAGGGTTCAATGAAGTCATCATCTTTGAAAGATTCTCTTTTATTTGAAGTTTCCTTTTCTCGAGAAAAAAAATTATAAATACTCGAAGAATGATCTCAGATATTAAGTAAGAGGAAAATTTGATACAAAAATGGAGGAAGAAATACAAATAATCTTTTGGGGGCAACCAAATTCAAAATTTCTTAACAATTTCATTGTTACAAAACCACCAATTTCCGATTATAAATTTCATTTTAATCATTTCAAATTTGTCGATTCCAATTTCCAAATTCCACTTAACAAGTTGATTTGCATTCCACTTAATTTGATTAGCATATCATAGATTGTCAAATAAAATTCCCAATCAAAAGTTTTTTTTTTCTTATAATTTATTAATATAAAATCAACAACAACAACAACATCAACAACAACAAAAACATAAACTGGTTTATATGTATATTTCTTTATATGTGTATAGGGGACGAGGGTATTAATTTAATTCAAAAAACAATCACATTCCGTGTTATCCAATGATAGACAGACAGAACGGGAGACAGATTTCACATCAAATCAAATAAAATGAATAAAAAATGTGTCAAGCGTCAAGATTTTGGATTTAGATTAAATATATAGGAAATTATAATTTTAAATTATGAATTAATTTCCTAAGACGTTATCGAACGTAATTGACCTAGAAATCAAGATTTTTATCTATAGTTTGAGTTTTTGGAAATCGACACCAGATTTTGCCACATTCTATCCGACTCTCTGGCTATATAAGGAAGTAAATATTAAAATAAAATACTAGTTTCTAAAGAGAAAATTTTTTGAAAAATAATTAACGGTTTAACTTTAATCAATCAAATTTTTTAAAGATTATTTTTTTAATTTTTCATTCTGACACTCATTTGCATCGGGGCTTGTAAAATTATTAATTATTATTATAATTTTTGTGTCATTTATACAATACCTTCACAGCTCACTTTGTAGCATGATTATTACACAAACGGCCATAAGAAAAGTATTTTACTTTCAAATGTTATAGTACTTTTTAAAATTGATGGTATATAATTCACCATATTAGACTAATTATTTATTATAATCTTTATATAGGAGTGAAAAAGAAAGGGAGAGCTCCTCTAGAAATCTTGGTTTATTTAGCAAATATCTCTGTTTTGTTTCTCATCGATGCGCTACGATGGTGTAACCGGATATGTTTTGTCCCGAGGGAAGTGGAGGGGGAGGAGAGTTTAGATCGTTTGGCAAACACAAATCCCTCTCCTGTCTTAACACACAAAGGAGATCCGAAGCAATCCAAACAGGCGTTGAACCGGGACCCCAGCATCTCTTATTTATTCACCCCCACCCTGTGCCTGGCCCAAACCTCTCTCACCCTCCACACTTTAAACATTCAAACATTCCAATTGAAAATACATTTTTTTTTTTATTTCTTTAAAAATATTTACTTTTGTCTACGTGGTGTCTAACTTTGTGAAAATTTATTAATAGCATTTTTTAAATATAAATAAATAAATCCTTCAAAAATCTTTACGTATTTATTTTACCGGCTTATGAAAAAATGAAATATATATGGTATATAAAAATTAATAGACTCAGGCAACTCTACGAGGAAAGGGAGTCTCGTCCTATCGAAGGGACGTAAAGAAGGATTCCCTTTCAATGATGCACTCTTCGCAAGGAGTAGGCTACACGCCGGTGCTGAGTGCGGTCCCTCTTCAAACTGGACATCCTCCCTAGCAAAGATTAGGCTGGAATGAAGGGACCGGATGGAATTAGATATAGAAGTAATTATCTAGCTAGAAAAATACGGCCAAAGATCCGCTGGGTTTGAGGTATGTGTCTCCGGGCACGAAAACACCTCGGGGATCCCAATAGGTGGGCTTATACGGTTCAAATGAAATGAAAAAATTCTAAGCTGAAATATATTACAAACTATACTAAAAATTAAAAAATTCTTTTATTAGTAAATTGAATTTATAATTAAATATCATTTTAATAAATTTTTATGCTTAATTCCGACAAATTTTCTGAATTTCTGTTTATAAAATTTTTTTTAGGATTTTTAAAATGAAATGAATAAGTTAAAATTCTCTTATTGAACCAGTCTAAATAAGAACCAAGTGTGGAGAGGTAAAGCCCTTCATGATCTAGACATCAATGATTTCTTAAGAGATATTTATTTTTAAATTTTTATTTAAATTATATTTGGCTTCCAAAATAAAATAAAATATTACATACAAGAGCCCTCTCCAACTAAAATTTTTTTGATATCACTATCCAAATATTAATTAAAATTAAGAAAAAATAATAAATATTAAAATTTTTTTTAAGAAAATAAGAAACGGGGTAATAAAATTTCATTTATTTACAATTTGCTTTTACTTACTTTTTTTCCAAACAGAGAAAGAGAATGAATCATCTCTCCTGCCATCAAATAATTTTATTATTACTCTTTCAGTTAATGACAGTTGGTCATCGATCGTCAAGGTAAAAAAATTTGATGGATGATTTATTGATTGATTGAAGAATAATAAAAATACAATCGAATCCTTGTTTTCTCACTCAAGAGTAGCTGGAGTTCTCAAATAAATTTGTAAAAGAAATAAATAAATAAACAAAAAAATAAATAAATCCTCTTTATTAAAGTCTCCATGGCATAGGGCCTTGTAGACAAATCAGTTTGATTTTACTCACTGGAAACGCGTATATCGTCAGACGACTCGCTCTTTAGTAACCAATGGAAAACCAGAGCAAAGTAACAAGACGCTACCAAGTGCAGCTCCTTAGACTACTAAAGAGCGTGTCTCTTCACGAAGTTCATACGCGTTTCAATATACGCTCTGCCTAATGAAATCAAATACTGAATGTGAAGATCGTCTCCAAAGACAATTCTACAATAAAAGAGAATTGTGATAATTCGTTCGTTGAGAGGACGTTAAGAAGCATTCCCTCTCATTGCTATGGATGGGGAGGAGGTTCCTTCTCAAATTAGGACATCCTCGCTTAATGAAACTGATATAGGCTACTTCAAAATAAATAAGCAAGAGGGTTATAAAATAGACAACTTCGACGACTTGGGTTGAATCTCTGATCATCTGGGTCATAAATAAATGAGTTAACTCTCATTCCAAGAATGTGTCAGCAGAATTGCAGATCTTAAATATAATGAAAATATTATTTTTTGTGAAATCGCCCTCTCTGGGGAACACATATTTCATCTCCGGTGGTCTTAATTAATAGATAGAAAGAGAGAGTCTATGTTTGGATTAAAAGACCGTCTCATCATTTAATTAAACATCTCGCACGCACTCTGCTGGCCTAAAAACAAACTATAGACTACCAAAAATGGAACATTTGACCTTAACCTTAATAATAAATAATTGCAATCAATCTATTCATTCATTCATTTTCTTAGTTTCTATTCAAATATAGACTCTTTCTTTTAAATAAACATCTTATTGCATGGGTAAATATTGACAAATTATCGATTTTATATTGATTCTGGAAAATTAAATTTCAATTGTTTTATCCATAGCTTAATAACATAACCTCTTTTTCAAATGAATGGATTTTCTTATACATAGTGAGATATTATATATTTAAATAGAAAAAAATAATATCATAAAAAAAAATCTAATCAAGTATTTATGTTAAAAATATTTCAATAATTATTTTTAATATAATTTGAAGATTTAATTTAAATAAGCGATTATGGCTGCTGTGCTGATTATAACGTAAGAATACATCAGCTGGTAACAATTCGAACCAATGTCCTTGCCCTAAAGCCTAATCTCTATCAAAAAGGAACGGATCCCCTTAACGGGTGAAAATACTCCCTTAATCAAGTTTACGTTATTTGTTGGATTTCATTCGAAAAATTTGCTGTCCTCAAAATGGCCGGCACCTCGCCACTATCTCCAAATGTAGTGCTTACAATACTATTGATACCTAAAGGAAGATCTTGAAACTTCCAATTCTTAGTCTTCAGCTGAGAGTAAGAAAATACATTTTGAATAATACATATATATCCTTATCAAATCTTTTAAGTCATTTTAAATTTCAAATAATATGACTATAAATCATTCATAATTTTGAAACCAAAATGAAATTTTATATGAGGCGTCACTACCTTAGGGATGGATGAGAAGATAAGATGATAAGATTCCTAAGGAATTCATATGGAATCTTATCCTTCTTCTTCTTCTCATCTATTCCATTTTATCAACGAGTTTATTTGCCAGACGGAATTGCAATTACAATGAAAAAAAAGTACTAATACTCAAGTGAAAAATTCTAAAAAAATAAATATAATAGATAAGCAAAAGAGAGTAAAAACACCTAAACAAACCATTACGCAATCATCAACATTTGTTTGAAAAAAGACTCATTATATTCTTAACGTGAATGATATATGAAGGGTGAAAAACAAAATCTTACTTATTTTTGTTGTTGAGGTAGAAGATTGACAGATAAAATAAATGAGGATAGGATCGAATCTCTATTAAGTTTAACTCTTCGCTTGCGGGGTACCCATGTTATTTCAGATAAAATTGGAGTGTATTTACCCTTCTTATCTCTTTTTTGTTCTTTGAGTTCAGGTAAAGAAAAAAAAAATCTGTTAATTCTTATTTAGTGGATGTTTTTTATCGCAAACCAAGACCACAAATAACAGAAACAATTAACTAAACTGACTCATATGAAAACGCCAGAGAGAACGTTAAAATAAATGGACCGTGATCGGCCAGACACAAAATAGGAAAATTGATACAAGTATTACTCATAATCTCATGGTGTTTAAAGGCAATATGGAGTGAAGGTGTTAAAATAAGTTGAGTCGAAATCAGGTAAATCAGCCATCGTGGCAAAAAATAATACAACACACAATTATATATTCAGGACTGAGCAGTTCTTTGTTTTTAAAGGAATTAGTTTCTAATTAGAAGTTCCTAACAAAAAAAGAAACACTAATTATTCGATACTAATTCTTTTCATTTTGGCTAACGTAAGATTGATAGTCCACCGACCAATCGGACCAGATTTTCTCAAAAACACTTCAACTCTAGCTGCACCTAGAACACAATTTCTTTTTGTTTATTTTATTTCAAATTAACAGATAATTAATAATTTTTTATCGAAACAGAAAAAAATCTCTACGATTTGTTCTAGATAAAACATGTTCGCCAAAATGAAAAGAACTAGTATCGGATAATTCGCTCCTTTTTTTGGAAGGAACTTCTAATTAGGAACTAGTTCCTCATAAGACAAGGAACGGCTCAGTCCTGTATATATAATTGTGTGTGTGTATTTTTTTGCCTGATTTACCTGATTCGGCACATCTTATTTTAACACTTTCACTCCCTATTGTCTGTGGTGGAAAAAGCACTCGTCCGCCCAATACAAAAGTAATATTAAATAAAAATTGGCGGCTTTAATCTAGGCTGAAGAGAAAACGCTACCATTATCTTTGCATTACATTACTCCTCAGATGGAACAAGAATGTTACAGAATAATTATTAATAGCAGTTGCCCCTTGAGTCAAAAATCGGTTGCTCGCTTCTTATTTAAAATAATTAGCTACCAAGTATTGAATTAAATAAAACTCCTAAAAAAAGTGGAAAATTTCCCTTTCAATTAAACACTAGTAAATTCCCTCCCCTCCCCCTTTGAAATGTCTCAATCTCTCCTCCGATCGATTGATCGATGACTGGATTCATTTATAAGCTCTTAATCCAAACACTTTGATTTATATTATCCACGAACTCGCTGTACATATCTATCTATCGTGGCATGTCTCCCTGTAGGGAATATTAAGGCAAATTACCAATTCCCTGTTGGAGAGTGACATCAATAAACAAGTCCCTTTCTTTCTCTCTCAGTTGGTTTATTATCATTTCAAGTCAAAATAGACAAACAAACAAACGCCCAGTGAGTTATTGCTCCATAATAATTGTCCTCTGAATAGACAGACAGGGTAGATGAATAAATTGCACATCGAAGAATGCAAAAAGAGAGAGAGAGCAATGCAATTCCGAAAGAAATAATAAAGATGAGTCAAAAGAGAGTGAAGGGAACGGAGAATTCATCTTGAATTAAATAATTATTTTCCATTTTCTTATAATTTTCTTAAAATTTATTATTAAACCTAATTGGCGGAAAGTCTTTAAAATTATTCAAGAATTCACTCTTTTGAGGAATCTTAAAATTTATCATGGGAAAGATATTTATTTTTATATTGAGACTAGTTGCGCAGCCCGCCTTATGCGCACCTAGACAAGGGCTTCGGCCCTTGTTCCCCCTGTCTCTTATGAAAAAAGAATTTTCCCTTTTTTTAATTTTTGTAATCTGAGGAATAGGGTTCGGAAATTGAAATTTGTTATTTCTTGTTTATTGTGACAAAACAAAAGAGAAATAGAATTTTGATATCTAAACCTGTAAGGCGAATAATCGGCACTAACAATAACATTTCTTTATCCATTCTCGCCACCAGTTATTTATGTCCATTTTTCAACTCTCTTTTGTTGCTTCTCACTTTGAAAGTATCCAGTTAAGCAGGCAGCCCCAATAAAATCTAAAAAGATTTTAAATATAAAATGAGAAATGAAATATATTTAAAATATTTATTAATATTTAGTAAATTATATTAGTTTAATGGTATTTAGTTTTAATTACCGGATTCGGTATCAAGGACAGAAAAAAAGGTGAGATGTATGCATTAGGCGAAATGTCAAAACACTCAGATACATTCATAAAAGCCAAAGCCAACTTTCAAATTTGAAATTTTTTGAGGAAAAAATGCATATTAATTTACAGTTACAAACTTAATTCGCTACCTAAGACCATATAGACATTTACTTATTTATATTTTAATTATGTGATATAATCCGTTCATATTTATTTAAATTAATTAATAGTCAATATCATGTAGAGATTAATCTAAATCGAAAATAATACAGAAAAAATTATATATTACAGTATGGGAGGGATAATTGAAAAAGTGACCTAGGTTCATGTCATAAAAGAGGGTCACATGATGACCTCGCCTCGCACATCTATTTTCTTCTATCTTTGTATGCCTGTCTGTGCCCTAGCCTGGCTTTCACAAGAGATGCAAAAAAGGGCTTTGATTAGTAATTGCCATCTGGAGTGTTCAATCAACAAAGAGAGAAGGATTAGCATCCGAGAGGCTCCTTTTATAGCGAGTCGCTTGCCTGGCTGATGCTGCCATTGCATCTAATGCTGGACATTCATGAGGTCGTCCAGGTAGTCGCTTTTGGTTAAAATAGAAAATTAACATCGTAAGAGAACAGAGAGAGAGAGGGGGGACGGCCCCGGGGACAGAATCGGTCGATCATTCTTTTTCATAAATTATTATTATTTGTATTGAAATTTTTTCACTGACTCTTTTGTAATAATATCAAATTTGATATTTAGAAAATTGCAACTATCGACTGTAAAATTTTCACTTTTTGAAGTACCAGAGTTTCTGTGCATCATCTTAAAACGTCCGTCATTTCCATATAATTTCAGAGAAGTATATTAAAAAAATCCCATACTCCCTTGTAAAATACCATTAATAAAGGATATTTACTAGAATGAATTATATTACAATGGGATGCATAAAATCATTATTGTATTGCTTGTTGGAAGTTAGACACACTCACTAATGGATTGGTCGCCCAGAGTTTTAATTCTAGTGAGGTTTAACAAGAGTGCAAGCTCTAGAACAATTAATCAAAAAATCAATTTTAGAAAGTTTTTCGAGATCTATTCGATTCACATGAATCAGATATAAATAAATAAATGTATGTCTCGAAGAGAACAATTTGAAATATTAGTTTTAATAAAATAATTTTTGGTGAGTGTATATTTTGCTTTGATCAAACCTCCCGTGGCCCCGGGAGTCGAACCCGGGATCTTCAGCCTTTCCAGGCCATCGGGGTGCTTTCTTTGCACCTTGCTTGTTTTAAAACCAGTTGATAAGTGAAAAACTTTTGTTTAAAAATTTTTCACTTTATACTAACTTTTACATTAGATATGTATATATTGGGGTGTGTTTTTTGCTGATGTGGTCGGGCGTTCAATGGCCTGGTGCAAAGGAAGCACACGGATACCCCGGAGAGGCTAAAGATCCTGGGTTCGACTCCCGGCGGCCAAGAGTTATTACAATTATAAATAAACTGGGGAAACTCTGCTCTATGGTCCCCACAAAATTAAAACTATTACTTTTACTTTAATTATAAATAGTTTTCTTTAAGAGTTTATTTATATTTTGTTTGAAAGGGCTTTATAACTTATTTACATTTTATTTTATATATCTTACAGCTTTATTATATATTTTATATTTATATTCATTAAAACGTGTATATTTTTTGAAATTAATTTTTCTTATAATAGTTTATTTTATATATGAATATTTATTTATATTTATATAAGTAAGACCTATTCATTGAATTATTATAGATATTAGTATTCACTTGGACTTGGTGTAGTCATGATATATTTAAAAATAATCCTGAGTATATTTTTGCTGGTGGTTCATACAGCCCATGTATATTCAACTTTTATATAATTTTTATTCATGTATTATACAATATATTTACTAGTCTATGGCCCGTATCATATGGATTATGGCCTTAATAAAAAAAAAGAAGCACTTTTTCACTTATTTTTATTGGTAAATTTTTCTTGGTTGAGCATTCAATTTCTCACCCCGGATACATCGCGAGGGTTTAATAATATCTAGCGAGATCAGAAATTATTAACTAGAAAAAATTTGTTTCTCTTTCCCAGAAAAAATGATAAATCGCTAGTCATTGCATGCAATAAAGTATTTATTAAAATCGAAATATGCAGGTTCGACATCACCGAGCTAGCACGATCTGTAAAGGGCGGTTGGCTGAGGAGATTTTAAAAACAACAAAAATTCATCTTTTAATATAAAAAAATTCTCCATTTTCTTTCTCTTTAGCTGTAAACTTGAATAATAATCCATCTGAGCTGCTCATGTCTATTAAAAATAATTAAAAAATAACTTAATTTTTTTCTATTTCAAACATCTTTTAAAATTTGAAGGAAATAATAAATTTGAATGTCTGCAATTTATTAATTATTAAACATCATTAAGGGAATATAAAATACTCACTTTTAATTATCTGGTTAACCTTTATAAAAAAAAAAAAATAAAATCACAAAAATATAAGTTGACTTCCTATATTTCAAAAAAGTATAGATAATAACCTAATTTTTTTTCTTTGAAATTCTTTAAAAAAAAAAGCTTGGAAATAAAGAGGCTTTTATTTAAGAAAAAATTTAACTAATAATTAATATTTATAATTCGAGAGACAGGCTTTGAAGAGTTGAAATCCAAGGAAAATACAAAGGGTCCAATCAGTCTAGGGCCAGGCTTCCCAGATGGCTCCATAGCCATATTCTGAAGACTTAAAATATTAAATATATGTAGCCTGTACTTGCTGTTCATATGACCAACGCTGTACAAAATTTTCCAAACAAAGGAGAAACGATGTTTTTTAATTATAACAGCCCAAATGTTTCCGGAAGTTGGATGTATCATTCAGAGCCTTCCATTTTGGTTGTCCCTGCCTACCTTTCTCCTAGTTAAAAAAATTGATATATTCTTGAACTAGTAATTAGTATTATTAACATTGTACATTTCATTATGTTGGAATCTAAGGTAAAAATTGTGATATTTGATAAATTTGCAAATTTCAGGGGGCATTTAAAAAATTTTTGCACTTTTGATTTTTGATGCTTTATCCGAACCCGAAGTCGAAATTTTAATATTCGAAAAAAATTGTGAGACAGAGAATCCAATAAAGAACTGTTCAAGTTCGTTGAAGGTAAAATTGTTCTTCGAGATTTCAATGCGTGAATTGAGGATACTCTAGCTTCTCTCTTTCTCACTAATTATCTATAACTCTTTAGATTCTCTTGCTAATTAGATAAAGTCTTATTCAATTTTTTCCCAAATATCAATCCTTAGGCCGATTTATTCAGTTTCCATATATGGGAAGAAAACTCTATTTACTTTTATAAAGAACGTCATTTAAATGTGTTTTTTTTTTTTTGTCAAAAATAATAATTTGTTTCTAGTCCTTTTAATTTGAGTATATATAGAATAAAATTTAAAAAAATTGAATTTTAATTATTAAGTTAACCTTTTGAAAAAAAAACTTAAATTCTTTTAAAATATTAAATAAACCAATAATTGAAATTTTTTATAAAGTAAATTATTAAATTAAACCCATTTAGCAGTTGTTCTTCAGGGGGTTATAATGAAATTTAATTAAAATGTCACTAAATATATAGGTCTACCCCTTATTATTATTATCATTATTTCTACATGTTAGAAGGAAGTTGCTCTCACAATGAGGTCATTGACAGAGGATGAAAAAAAGCGCAAGTCGCAGAGTGGATTTCAATTAGACTCTCAACTCATTAAGTGAGAAAGGAAAAAAAGCAAGCCCTCCAATTGGCTTTTAATTGCTGCTTTTTGTGAGTTATGGAGACCGATGTGACCCTCAATTACGCGCATTTAGAGAGAGAGTCTGATTATTTATGACTGTAAATATTCATAGATCTATATAATTGTTAGAATCTAGGACAGATGGATGGGAATTAATTTTTATAATCGCCAAGTGAAAGTTTATAATTATATAAAATATATTTTATTAAATTTGATAAATTTTCTAAATTTTTTGCTGTGATCTTTGCCTCGTGGAGTTTAACAACGAAGGAATGGTTCAATTAATAATAAAGAGTTTGGATTTTGAACAATTTTATTTAAAAATTAATTAATAAAAATATTAACAATCTATTATGAATTTAAGTTTAGTAACAAAAGGAAATTAAAATGTATGGAGCATTGCCTGACCTCAGAGATAAACAGAAGAGAAAAAATTATTTTAATATAATCACATGGTTAAATACTTATAATAGTTTTTTTTTTTTTTTTTTGAAAATTTGAAGCGAATCAATGTGCAGGGGGCGTTAAGAAGCCCCACTCCCAATATTGCACTACGATTTTCTCAGCATCTGCTGAGCCAAATCTTTTAAAACTCAATTAAGACGTTTGTCTACAGCCCTGGACTAATTTTCTTAACAATCCGTTGAGTGGGGACGGATTTATTCTAAAAAAAAACGAAAAAACAAACAAACAAACAAAAGAATGGGTATAAAATAATAAACATATATCATCTAAGAGAGAAACTGATATTTTATATAATCTCTTTGATTGTTTTTTTTAAATTCAATTAATGAAAAGATATTTTTCTTATCCAAACGACATAAGACTCGTTCGGGTTGAAGAGAGGCTCCATCTTGGTTAGCGATGGTTAAAAAGTGCGGAAGGAAAAGCCCATTTTTTTTTTTTTTTCTATAAACCACTCTCTTTTCAAATGAAATTTAAATAGGAAATTTAAAAAAAATTTTCCTTCACTAAATTATAATTAAATATTAATATAAATATAATATTTTTATAATAGTAATATAATATTATTTTTATTAATAATTCTTTTCTTTCAAAAATATAAAACCCTTCTTTTTCATTATAAAATTTTTTTTTTAAACAAGTGTGAAACGACGTTAAAGCGTGTCAAAATTCCCTTTGGTAAGCGATAATTCATTGAGATATAATTAGTGGATTTTTTTTACACATCACCATCCTATTTCTATGTTTATTTGTTTCTTTTGTTGAGAGAAGAGAAAATGCTTAACGAATTTGCCATTTATTTCCTCCCCTCCTCTCTCTCCCTCTCTTTTTCTTGGTTGTGAATTCAAGTTTAAGTGTATCAAAAGATGTGCAATGAATGCAATTCAGTGCAATCGAATTAATTGATTAGCTGTCATTTCTCTTTTTTTTAAATAGACTCTCCTCTCTTCTTTAAAGAAAGATATTTTTTTTCTACTTTAATTTATTATCTTATTAGTAATCCCTTCCTAAAAGTATTAGACCAGAGAGAAGAAAAGAGACAAACGGAGTCATCAGGCCAACTTCCTTTATTCGAACAAAGAGCAACGTATCGGTCCTTAGATTAGAGTTCAAACTAATTTAAAAACTCATAGGCCATAAAACAATTTGTATTATTTACAGGAGAAATTTATTCTCTCTTCCTCCCCCCCCCCCCCTTCTTATAAGAATGCAAATAATTGATTCATCTTGAGGACAAATGTTTCCTTTGTCACTCGAGGTTGATACCTAGCTGCATATTGATTGACCATTCCGGGTGCTGCTTTGCATGTCGCCCTGTCCAGCTGTCTGTCTCTCTGTCTTTCAAGGGACAAAGACAGGGGAGGTGTATGCCTTTTGTATATAAAATCTGAGATTGACTTATCCACTTGCGGTGACAACCACGAAGGGGATTCTCGTTTATAATTCAAATTACTTTCAAGTTGGGTGGTAATTAAAAAAACCCACATGAATTATTTATAGATATATAGCCTAATCTTGATTCCCTTTGAATTATTTGAAATTTCATCTATTTAATAAATAAAATTCTTAAAGGAGGTCTGACAGCCTTTTTGGATATTTATTTTCACGCTGTTATGTCAAATATTTTTTTTCAAGTTTTTGTCTTGTTATCAGCAAACTTAACATATATTATTATTATATTACTAAATTAAAAAAAATTTTCTTATCATGTTTAATAATAATTATTTCATATCGATACTAAATAAAAGAAGTGCTAATGGAAGGCAGCCAAATAAATAAATATATATTTTACATTTATTAAAGGGTGCAGAGGTAGAGCTCTCGCTTTACGCACCAAAGATTTCTTCTCTTAAACCATACAAATTTATTTATATAATATTGACCTCCAATTAATTTAAATAAATAAGGAAGTGAGGCGAAGTGGCTTCATATGCCTAAAAATAATATAAACTTGTCGACGTTCAATCGATCATCAGGATAATTTTAGAAAAAAATATAGGTAAGAAAGGTAAAAAGTTTTCCCGCTCCCGCTGGTTTACTCGAGAGCCTATTTTTTTGCCTAGCAACTTCTAATAGGAATCCTTGAATAATGCTAAACCTTAATTTGAAAAATTCTTATAAAATTATTTTGAAGAAGACCAAAAGAGTAAGTTGCCTGGAAAGTTGAAAATTTTATAGGTATATTATATTATAATAAACGCGAAAGATATGAAAACAAATCTTTTTACCATTTTTATTTGATACACATCCTTCCTTATTATTTTTAATTTTTTTTTCTATAATAGGATATATATAATAAAAATAATACTTAAAATAAGTATGATTTTTGTTTAAGAAAAGAAGAAATTGGGTGTTATGATGCACACCAGAGATATTTTAATAGAAATTCAGTATTTTAAAAAATATATTCTAATAATACAATAAATTTCAGATGCACTTTATTTGTATCTATCACCAAAAAATCTCAATTTATATTGATTCACAGCTCGTGTTTTAATAGATAATTTTAATGAGTAATGCACAAAGCAAAGTTTAGATATAAATAGATAAACTGGCGCCAGTAGAAAACTTGCCTGCCATAAATATATTTTTTACTAGTATCTATTGATCTCTAAAATTTGTTTTATGCACTTCACATTAAAATTATCTATTAAAACATGAGCTGTGAATCTGACCCAAAACCTTAAATTGTGATTTTTTTCGAGGGAAAAGTCTCTAAATTAAAAATCCTCAATTATATATCCTAACCCAAATTTGATTTGCTTTTTTTTTTACTTTTCGGCATTAAAGATTATAGAGACATTAACAATAAATTATATAGAAATTAGCCGGCGTGTTTGGGCGGAGAGAACAACAACCACCAAGATCTTTGTTGGCAAGCAAGGCCAAGCAGCGCTGAACCTCGGATGGGTGGCCCCGAGGAACAAGGCTGTT
>JAAAKE020118795.1:0-35527 GCA_010014785.2 Anisolabis maritima | reverse complement strand
AAGAAAATCATAGCATGAATTTCTAAATACCCTTAACCCACAGACACCTAATAAAATAATTTGGAAAAAATTAAATTTGGTCATCAGTCAAACTAAATCCTCTAGTATAGAGTTCATAGTCAACAATGGACAAATTATAACAAATAAAAAAGATATTTCACATATCCTTGCAAAGCACTTTTCATCTGTTTCATCAAGTATGAACTACTTTACTGAATCGTAATCGTGTTCACAGGGGTAAATAAAACAAATAATAATAAAATGTAACATTGTTCTTCTTCATGGAGATTTTGTAGCGATAGAGAAAAATTATTCTTGTAAGATGTTGAAACATTTATGGATTCTTCTATTATGGTTGAAATGATGTACTGATTATTTGATAATTCTTCACTGATGGACGAGAAAGCTCTGTGACAAATTCGGTATAAATTGGTTACTATTATTTTTTTTTCTGTAGTTTTATTTTTTAAGTAATATGGATTTTCACTCACAGGAATCTGGGAAATATTTAATGACATGTAGATATTTTTATAGGAGTATTTCTATTTAAAGGTGTAGAGGGTAGTGTTCTCCTTTCATTATTTTTAGAAGATTGCAGAATGCTGGGTAACTTTTGAGGATGGAGGAGAGGAAAATTTTCTTTATTATTTATGTAATTTGAACTTATATTTGCATAGGAAAATATATAATTTTTGGCCTCAGTGTATGACAGATTTTGGGGTTGCTATTGTTTCTTTTATATTTTTTTGATTTATAAATTTCTGACACCTTTTATCATCTGTAACTCTCTTATTTTCTTTAAAATAGATTCAAACGAAGACGATTTTTCTGACAGTTTATGTGAATGTCATTCTCTACATGAGAAACATCTCTGTTTACCCTTACAACGGCCAGATTTTTGACGAACCCAAAGACAGTTTCTGCATAGCACTACTTTTTGAATGTATGCTTCTACTTTACATAAGACCCCTAATATTTTCTTCTTACGATGTTAAGTTTGTCTTTGAAATGTAAAAACAAAAACCGGAGTAGGACCTCGTTCTTGAGTATTATTTTTGTTTTTTTATAAATTCTAAATGTCTTAATAATTTCATAGTTATCATAGTTAAATGATAGTCATGATAGTTAAAGATATCACCTTCACATAGTTCCTAATCAATATTTTCAGATTAAACTTTACAAAAATATTTTGAAATTGGAAATGAAGCAGTATAACTTATTTTATGATCAAAAGTCAGCTTATTATTTGTTTCCTGGAAAGTATTTATTTATTATTATTTTAACTCGTTTCTTATCAAAAGTCTGAATAGACTCTATTTGTTTATCTCATTAATATAGTTATCTCTTACTAATTTGCCTAGTAATGTTATCGGATGAACTTTAATAAGCTTTTTGATTTTCACCATAAAGAGATAAAGAGCCTTTATCCCTAGAATAATATCTCTTGAGGGAACAGAGTTTCGTATACTTATTTCCTATAAATTTTTTGGATATTAATCAGGAGATTGATGATTATTAATATTATTTGAAGAATTAGTTGAATTTAGATTAATGAAGATTGCCATTGAATGCGAAAAGTTGGGAATTAGTAGGTGGAATAAAAGTATCATGTGACTCTCCATTGTTTTTATGCATCTTGAATTCTTTCATTTAATTATAGTCTTGTGATTATCTTTTTGGTGCATGCTTCAATTACTATTGCTCTTACTAGTGGTAGAAGATGAATCTCTTCTTCAGCTTCGAAGTTATAAAACATACCATATTCTTGGGACTCCAATGGGTCGAAATTAATATCACAAAGTACATTCTAATTAATTATTTTACCGGTAAGGACAAAAATAAACTAATATAATTAAGTTTTCCCGAAATTATTATTACTTTAAGTCACGAACTCATAGAGCCGAAGGACTTTTAAATTTTTTTAGAAAATTTTATATCATTCTTTAAATAACAAATAAATATAAAATGATGTTTATAGGTGGCCACCCCTTGCAAGGGTTGCGACTTGAGCACTCAGATTCTAATTAATTATTAAAAATAAAATTTAAAAAAAATGAATATTATTCTCCAATGATTCAGACAATTAAATAATAAATAAAGAAAATTCAAAATGAATAAAAGCTAAAAAACGGCATTCATATTATTTAATTATTCAAGAATTTTTTTTTTTTTATTATTTAATCAAAGAGAGTCGTTGATTATTTAATGTTGGGTAATTTTGTATGAAATTCTAAATTTATTCCGGCAAATTGTATGGCTGGAGTCCTGTCCTTTCCCTTTCCCTTTCCGTTCCTGCCTTCGCTTCTCTCCCTTCAGGCCCCCTTTAAAGAGCGTTTCTCGCTTACCAATTAGCCAAACAATCAAGATGTTAAATGCACGGCTCAAGTTTAACAACAATAATTGGAACAATAATAATAACAGGGCTAAAAGCTGATTCAGGAAGCTTGTTAACAACACGTCGAAAAACCTTTCAATTTCAGCTCCACGCTGCCCCCTCTCGGTCATGTAAGGAATTCATTTTAAGATGTCATATTAATATTCTTTGAATTACTACAATAGTATGATTGTGACTTTTCTAATTTCACAATAAGTTAGCTATAGTTCTTATATATACCGACATTTTTGAGCCCAAAAGCTATTTTTTCATAGGAAATTCTATTTTAAACTTAAAAAAGATTTTTCATTGGATTTTAAATATTTTATGAAGAAAGTCATAACTACTATCTAAAATTTTCTAATCCCTTTCTCTCACTTAGGGTCTTTATTCTTCAGATGCAAAATTAATATATGACCTACTATTTCTTAAAAATAAAAATACATTTTTTTTTATTAGAAATTCAACAAGTGAAAGTTAACTCAAATTTTTTTAGAATAAAACTTTTCCAATCTTATAAGTCATTAGATTTTTTTATTTATTTTGAAACGTTTTGAAAAACTTTATGTTTGAGTTGGTTGTTGTCAATTCTTGCAAGTAAAAATTCAGAAAAAAGAATTGGAAATTTTGATTAATATTTTCTTTTTAGCTAGGGATGTTTTTTTAATTAATCAGTAGTCAACTATCATCATTCGGGCTGTATGATTTAAATAGTTCAACTATTTAATAAAAATTTCAAATCCTTTTTCTGAATTTTCACTTGCAATAATTGACAACAATCTACTCAAACAAAAAGTTTTTAAAAACATATCATCCGTTCTGGATATATGGCAGCCAGATATTTTTAAATTTTTTTAAAGTTATTTTAAGTAGTAGGTGCCGGGACGACACAATTGGACGGTCAAAGTTTTTATCAAGAATTATATTTCTCGTACCAGAGATAAATTTATTATGGTTATTCTACAATGTAGGTGTGCACCATACCATACATCTTTTTGACTTTTCTTCTCCTCCATCATAAAAACCGACCAAAAAACAACGATATGATACGCACCTATATTGTAAACCAAATTAGAATAGCCATAATAAATTTATCTCTGGTACGAAGAATGTAATTCTTCAAAAAACCTTCGCCGTCCAACTGTGCCATACCAGCACTTAACTACCTAAAATTGTTTTTAACGGGTTAAACATCGTAAATATAAAAAAATTATATATATTTTAAGTTAATTTTGACTTTTATTATGTATATCCACAGTACAATAAAGCTGTTTATTATAATAGAAAAACTCCACTATCATTTGCTACTAGTCGTTTTATGCAGGTACCTCGAGACCACAATTCCCAAAGGGGTGACTTGTTAACACCCCATGATTCTACTAAATTATTAAAAATAATAAAAAATTTTATGATATATTTTCAATGATCATGTGAAGATAATATTTCAAAAAAAAAATATGGGCTAGCTAATATTTTTTTTATTATACTATATTAACTTATCAGCATCTGACCTTATTGATAAAAGCAAAATTGTACCGATAGGGGACCCGGATGTTCAGCGGATATTTGGTCGAATGGCCATTTCATCCATTGGACATACACTATAACAGAATAACCCGATCGGGTCGTTTTAATTCTCATCGATTTTTGGATAAATGGGCAGAAATAAATGCCCTTCATTTGGCTTTAGTAAACAGGCTCACTACACGACTCGGAGTTTTGAAAAAGAAATATTTTTTAGAAATAAAACCATCTGAGTTTCTTAAGTCCAAAATATATCATCATTTGCCTATATGAATTGACATCTTCATCATCAATCTTTTTTCATAATCTTACTTGTCTTTCTACAATACAAAGCCCACTACAGTAGAGATTCATCTTAAAAGGTAGTAATTTAGACAAAAAAATTTCATTAACATTAGTGGAAATTTTTTAAGGGAGTTTTACCATTTTCCAAATAATCCCATCTAAAACCTGTAGACAATCCAATAATCCTATAGAACCATATAAATCAAAGGCTCTTTGTTCCTAAAATGAATGTGTTGGTAGTTCATAGTTCGCCATGTCTGAACTTCCTAATGAGAGGGAATATATCTCTTTTAATTAAATATAGTTTAGTTGGATATGATAATTCATATTAATATCAGAATCAGTGTTCCAAAATCGGAGTCTAATCGGCATCGATTTTGACTTTAACTAACATTTTTATTTTATTGGAAATTCAAAAAAAAAAAAAAAAAAATTATTTTTTGTTGAAGCCGGGTATTTTGGTTCAGGTAACCTTAAACGTGTCACGTAAACAAAGATGAAGCCAATAATTTCAATAAAATTGTCCTTGATAACAGTTTTATATTTTATATTACATTTATAAAAAAAATGTAATATTAATATGATGGAAGTGTCATTTCATTGGCTTCAATTCTCAAGGGTTTAATTGAATTATTCAAATGAAGCTCACCGAGATGTGAACAAAAATATGACAAAAATAAATATGATTGAAAAAATCATCTTTTTTAACGCTGTGACCGGAAAAAAATCAATGTCACAAAAATTTTTAATTTAATAGACAAATTACTAATTTTAAATGAAAAATACACATTCTATATGTACTGGTATTTAGAATATATCATATACTAGGCATCGTTGGATGAACAGCTTCCTCCCTCCCCCATCCTCAAAATAGCGCGCCTGAAAAATACTACATTAGGTTCAATCATTAAAACTTAAGGTTCTTTATTATAAAAAATATTAATTTGATATTCGCCTTTGATATCTTTAGGCAACTATTTCTCAGTTCTGATTCATTAGTTGTCGTAACAGGATCATGGAATAAAATTATATTATGTTATTAATTTTATTTATATATATTCTAATTCAAAAATTTGTCCTTCACAGTTTTAGCGTCGAGATAAGATTTCGCTAGAATAAATTTTAAAATATTTTCCTGAAATTTAATTTAATTTTTTTCTTCTTATACAAATTGATTTAGTTAAATTTATTAAAAGAAAAAAAAACCAATCAATGATTATAAAAGAAAAAGACAAGGGGGGGATAATAAATAGAAAAACTTTTTTACTGTATTTTAAAAGGATTAATAAGTTCCATTTACTTCTTCATAAGTCTCATATATAATGACGACCTATAATAAAAAATTCTATCCATAATTAAATGATATAAAAGTTGGTTACTCGCTTCTGCACTTAAATACTTGAACAACAAAATTGAGTGGCTATAAAATATGGATAAAGATAGATCAACAAAGTGCCTAGAAACTGCTGTTTTTATTTTTAAATTGGAATCTAACTTTTATTATTATTATTTTAGAAATAACGAAGAAAATTTATTAAATTACAAATAATATTACATCTTAAAAGTCCTACATAACATTGTTTTATGAATTATTTTATTATTACCATTTATACTTACCTTTTCCCCTAATAATAATCTAATAATAATAATAATAATAATAATAAGCCCTGGCCCTTGGTGCAAAGTCTACCCTCACATACCAATGGTCAGAGGTTCGCTTCCCGTCCAAAGCCACAAAAATTTATTAAAATTATATTGAATACCAAATGATTTAAATATATATGGACGGAGTCTAAATGGCCTCAGATTTCAAAAAAGACAAAAAAAAAATATATAATAATTTTTTTCTAATGTTATAAATATCCACAAATTCTTTGAATTAAGGATGGATAGGGAAAATTTATTTATGAAGTTTATTTATGAAGTCAAAACTAAAATAAGGACGAATCACAAAAATATAAGTGTGAATGTTTTGCATTTTATTTATTTATTTAGAAAAAAAAGATGATAATTATTAATTCAAATTCGAATTTTCTCATCTGTTTTTGTTTATTTAAAATTCCATCACCTTTCACATTAAAATTTTTATAAAGTTATTAGATTATTTTATATTTTGTACAAATATGATATATAATGGAAATAAATTTTTTTCTTTTATCAACGTTGAAGAAATTTCTTTTGATCTTTTAAATATACGTATACGTATATAATATTAAAAAAAGAAATTTAGGTATCTTCGTCATTTCTCTAAAAGCGTACTATATTGTTATTTTGTTAAAAATATTTTGCATATTTACAGAGTCTAGTCACGAGAGATTAAAAAAAAGATAGAGCGGGCCATAAAAACTGAACTTGAAGCTTTTTAGTTTATATATTTTTATCTTAAATAAAGGAATATATAAATAAATTTTTATTGATATAAAATAAAAATATACTCATACAAATTTAGAGAGATATTTTAAGCCAATATTTATTTTTAGGGCTTTTTTTTTTTTTATTCAATTTGGCTAAAATGAATTTATTCAAATAGAAAATTTAAATATTAAAATTGCTGGACATTCTTTTGAAAAATTTTTATTTAAAGGATTACTTAATTTAAATTCTAAGAATAATTTTTCTTTATTTGTTGGGAAGCCCCTTTTGTGAATGAATTCAACTCCATTCACTTTTGAAGCATCGGCGGATACAGAGAAAACTCTACAATCATTATTCTATGAACTTTTACTGTCAAATTGATTAAAAATAAGTTACAGTCCTTAAGGCCCGACTTTTTCACGATGGAGGCCGAAGTGGGAAGTGGAGAGAAGGGGGGGAACTCATTTTCATGTTCAGATGTAAACTAAAGCGTTTAAAACAATTTCCAGCATTCCTCTAAATATTTACAAGCATAAACTACAAATACTTTTGGAGGTAAAAATTTTTTCTCGTATCTCGGAGGTGGGATGGGGGTAAATTCCCTTAACTTCCCTCCCCTTGTATCAAGCAATTCTCTAAAGAACCCCTTGAGGTTCAATTTTTTATTCATTTTTAAAATTCAAAATACAAGTATATGTTAAATGGAATTATTTTATTAATACTCTCATATCTTTATCTCAATCTTCTGAAATAATGATTATAGTACTCGTATTTTTCTATCAACTAGGATTCTTCATTGAAAAAGTTATTCATTTTGACGGAGAAGTATTATTAATATATCATAAAGATTAGCCTTAAATTTTTATCCAAATCATCTTCGATATATGATAAAAATATACATTTAGAATGTTTTGTTTCTACTTAATAAAAGAGAACATTTGGACATATTATCTATCTTTGTGAATATTAACGTATCGTTTTATATTAATGGCAAAAGGTGGGCTCACAAACTGTTACAAGGGATCCTTCATTCAGTAATAAATATTTGAAAATAACCATTTTACTTAATGCGATTCAAATGGCCTCTGCTTCCATTAAATTACTTTTTTCATATACAAGTATTATTTGTCATAAGAAAGAACTTGTTTTTATGAAATTACTTTTAAATTAATTAGAAAAGTTCTAATCGTTATCAAAAAAAAAAATGAAATCTCTCGAAATGCAGTTCAGTTAAGATTATTGGTAAAGGAAATAAATATTTCTTTGTAAAAAAAAAAATTAAATAAAATTTGTTCCTTTCTATTATTGTTAGTATTTTCCTCTCTTTGAGTATCGGCGACTAATTAATGGAAAAATTACAAGCAAAGTTTTGTAAGCGGGATTTGAGATTAAAGACTTTTTATTATCGAGATTCATTCAATGGAAATTTAATGAAATTCCAATTCTTATTACTTTTTCAAGATAGGATTTTTATGAATTTATTCATGTTTTTTTTTTTTTATAAAATACAAAGTTCAATATAAATATAATCCCCATTGTTATTTGTATGATTAAAAGTTATAGAGAAGTGTTTTTACTTTCTCTTAACTATCTAGAGTGAGAAAGTATTACGATCGAAAAAAAAATCGATGTCGAAATTTCAACGGAAATACACCTTTTGAGGTCACCTGAGTCTAAAAAAATGGGTCCCGCAAAAGGGTCTCTCTCTCTCTCTCTCTCCGTGTGTGTGAACAAGATTTCTCAAAAACGAAAGGACATGCGAGGCTGAAATTTTATGTTTAAGCTAGGTACCTTAGTCGCATGCACCTTGAAGCTTTTCAATAAAATCTGTCAGAGTACTTGTACTTTACTGATATACGGTACTTTTTTAGTTTTTTACGAATTTCTCAGAATTCGCTCTAACGATTTTGAAATTCATAAATCACGTATTTATTAGATCATCTTTGAAATGCATTAACACTCTCCTAAGGCTTCGAGGTGCAAGCGACACGGGTAAGCTTAAATATTAAATTTCAGTTTCGAAATTTTTTTTCTAGTTTTTGAGAAATATTTTTACACACAGAGAGTCACATATAGAGACAGACCATTGTGCCAATATCTTTAACCTATAGGCCACCGGGGGGGGAGTATATTTCTGTTGACATCTTTACATCGAGATATAAGTAAAATTTTTTTGAAATAAATGCCGTTTCTCTTAGTTTCTCAAAATTTTATGAAAAGATTGAAGTATCAAATTACAGCTAGTTTGATATATCTCTGAAGAATATAAGATAAATACTAATGAAGTTATGAAAGAATAACTGAAAAGCCGAGACGCTAAACTTTTTGAACATTTTCTCCCCCTGGAAAAGTTGGGAATTTTCAGAAAAATATTTTTATAGTACTTTCGCGCTTTCTACTAATTTGTCCCGGGTTCCCTAGATTTAATGGGCTAGTAACAAAATCGAAAAATAAATAATACTTAACAAAATAAATAAATTTCAAAATACCAATTATGCACAATTAATTTCAAACAATATAATCAAATTTGTAATCTTCTTCAAAGAGTACCGAACAAAACGGTAAGAGGAATTGCCAATCCACCTTTCTGTATAAATAACAGTATATAAGAGTGGGTTTAGACTTAGAGGATTTTGACGATTGTATATTAGGACTATTTAACAAATTTAAAAGTAAAATTTATAGTTACACAAATGTATTGATTCAACTATTAATTATTTTGATTAGGTGTCTAGTTATTTAATCTTAAATAATTTACTTATACTATTCTTTTAATTTTTAATTTATTATTTTTACTATTTTTTCTTAAATTTATTATTTATTGGCTATGGGGTTTTTTCAAATTGTTTTCCTCAATAGAAAAATATTATATATTAAATAACAAAAGTTACTTTAAATACACTGGGAGTTGAATTGGAAGTTGCATGCTTGAAGTCAACAGAAAAACGGATTTATTTTTATGTATCTCATGTATACAATTATAAAATAATGTAAAAAATGCTTAATAAATACCTAATTTATTATAATAAGTATTAAAAAAAAAAAATCAAATTTCCTTTTATAAAATTTATTGTTGACAATAATTTTAATACGCATATACAAAATCTTTATAAGTTTTTTTTCTCTTCCCTTATCTTAGAATATTTGAAAATCTTAAAGAAAATCAAATACTTAAAGAGAAAAGAAGTTGGAGAGGGTTTAAATGTAAACATATTAAATAAATAAGATTGCTGTAAGATGAATGATCTAAGAAAATAGAAGATGCCTTTGGAAAATAAGCAGATTGATTTAAGACGCGATATAATCTTAAGCAAGTGAGAAAAGATGTAATACGAAAAGAAAAGGTGGGTCCTTTATCACTAAATTGAGTTAAATGAAGATTAGAAATTCTGAATAATATATTTGTTAAAAAATGATTTTCCAAAAATTTGAGTGTTAGTGATCAAATATCTTCAATATTCATAATTAATTTTGTGATTTATCTCTTAATATTTTAATCAATTCAAAAAATATTTAGCTATTTATTTAATGCAATTTCATATAGGGGTTCATATCTGGTGAGTGGATGGCAACCACGAGTTTCTCAAGCCAAGATTGACATATCTTCTCTGTTTCCACTTCCTCGTCATCAAGTGTCATGCCAGACATAGATTACAAAAAAAAAAAAAGAAAAGAAGACTGTTTTTCTAGCCTTTTTTCATATATGTCTTTTTTTTTTAATTTTGTTGTCTTCATAAAACATTTTTTTATTTAGATTTAAATATTTGTAAGGCCATGGCTAAAATAAAAATATATATATATAAATAAATAAAATAATATAAATTAAGTTTTCTAAAAGGCCTAAGAATTATAAAGGATTAAATGCAATCACCTCCAATCTTGATTCATCACATAAGGGCTTGGCTATAACAATAATGCTCAAATAAATTTTTATGTATTTGTATAAGCAATCTTTCGAAGGCAAAATCAAGTTGATCCTCCGAAGGGGCTAAGAACTGTAAAGATTTCAGGGAAAATCCATTTCACCTCCTTAGAGGTCGAATTTCGAAAAATCCCAGTCAGTCAGACATCGGGCATGCTCTTTTATATAAATTATCTTATATAAATATAAATATACATTTCAAAATTACCATTTTTTATTTTTCGTTGTATATTGTTTTTTCTTGCGTTTGGAACACTAAATTTTTATTATATATTTTTTTTTTTTTCATACTTTTATTTAAACGAAATTATCTCTTTAAGAAATCAATTTGACGTAAATCACAAATCGAAAAATATATTCAAAAATTATGACATTAATAAAAAGTGATATTTTTTAATCTAAATTTTTTAATTATGAGAATAACATATCTATTTTATATATTCTCTCTCTCAAAATTGACATTTTTCACTTGAAAAGCTCTTCATGTGAAAATTAAATTAATTTGTTTTTCTTTTTGAATCGAGATATTTTCTATTTTAAATTATTAATAAAAGGTTTCATCAAAATTGAATTAAAAAAAAAAAAAAAAAAAGTTTATTAAATTGATATTTAAGATGTATATCTATCTTTAGAAATTCTCTTTAAAGCCTGGCAAGCTAGGATCCTTTTCAAAGACTGGGTAGCTCCGCCCTGATAATTGCTTTGTTTAAGTGAATGTTTCTATCATCCCTCTTTGTCTCTCAATTCAATTGAGAATGTGATGAGAATTTCAAATTAGAGGTTTATTTTACAAATGAAAGTACTCCAGGGAGAGAAAGGAACGTTTCTTTGATTGAATTAATCAAAAGAGATTTTGAAATCGTTCATTAAGATCCATTTTAGGGATGTTTTTATAATCTTTTTACAAGAAGAAGAAATTTAATCAAATTATTTATTTTTTTTTTTTTTTTTTTTTTTTTTTTTAAATAATAGAATAAATCAGAAGTTGATATTTACAACTAATAAAGAAATGATTGAAAAAAAGAAAGAACTAACTAGTAGATGCATCATGAGTGAAGAGAGGAAATCGGCGTTTTCCCATCATGAGCATACGTGGCCAGATCAAATTTAAACTGGTGTCTATTTCCATTTAAATCAATGGAATTAGACGTCAGCGTTTACATTTTAAATTCTTTAAATTGAAAATACCAGATTTTGTTTAAACGATTCTCTACGTTTAAACTCTGATATTATGATCCTATATGTTGGATTATTTATTAAAAATATAACAATACATTTCACAATGTTTTTGTTTCTTTTAGATTTTGAGCCAAAATTGGCGCCCTTAAAAAATGAATCGTCAGTTGGATTGGAAAAATAAAAAATTGAAAAAACAGACCTCATTTATAATCACTTTCTCTTACCTATATATTTAAATATATATAGTGAGAAAGTATTGTGATTGGAAACAAAATCAATATTGAGATTTCAACGGAAATACACGATTTGAGGCCTCCTGTCCGTATATGTGTATCTGTAAACAAGATTTCTCAAAAACAAAAAACTCATGAGGCTGTAACTTTATATATTTAAGCTAAGTACCCTGGTCGCTTGCAAATTTTCTTCAAAAGCTTCAATGCTTTTTTCGTTTTAGGTTTTTTGTGAATTTCCTTTAAACCATTCTAACAATTTTGATTAAATTTATTGTACATATAATAAATTAGATAATGTTTAATGTGTAATGATCATTCCAACTCCCTCAATTTATATGATGGCCCCTGGCTTGCCAGGCATCTTTTGGAAAACGGACAAGTGCGAGTTATATAAAATTCTCATTTATTAAACAAAGTTGAACAGGTATTTATGGGTCACAAAAACTGATGTGACAGTATATCGCTCAGCTTTCCTTACCTTAGGTAAGAAAAAGTTGTGTGATGTGCGTTTAGTCACACCAGATTTTTACACAATATCATATATAATAAAAAGTGGAATGTATTATGGTCATTAACAATTTGACTCCCCCCCCCCCCAATTTAAAAAAATAAAATGGCCCCAAAAATGCAAAATAATCTTAAAGTACTTATGTGCATGTCTCTATGTATGGTACAATAGCATTTATTGTGACTTATATCTCTGGGACCATTTATCGGAAAAGGATGGAACTTCCAACAAATTTATAGCACTAGAGACGAGTGACAAAGAAGCTACTAAATTTTGAAGCCATTCCGCTCGCAAAAGCCACCATAATTTATAGCGCAACATGATTTTCTTAGCATTCGCTGGGGCCAATCTTTTGAAACTCGCTGATAATAAACAAGAGGTTTCTCTCCAGCCCTGGACCAATTTTCATAACAATGCATTGCGTGGAAGCGGATTTTTTCTAAAAAAAAAAAAAAAATAGGGTGTAAGAAAATAAATATGGTAGGTAAATAAACTCTTTAGTATTTTCTTTAAACCCTTTGTTTTTTTTTTTTTTTTTATTAAATTAAATTTAAAAAAATAAATAAATAATTTTAGGCGAATTTTAGGTAAATCCATTTAGATTACCTCTTTATTTATTTATTAATATATTAATTGGTTGCCAATATAATATTTTAAATCAATCAATTGATTAAAATAAATATGTCTGGATAATTAGTATGTTAAATGTATAACGTTTAATGTCTATATGGCCTCAAAGAAAAAAAAACGACATAACCTAAAAAAATACAATAAAAATTTACTTCACATGATTTGCATACTCGATAGGTTTGTAGAGCGACCGATATCGCCGAAGGATGGGAAAGTATTGCAACTTCGTTGCCTATTTTTTAATAATAGAGCTATTTTTTAAAGTCTTTTTTGGCATCTGAAACCATTAAGACTTCATACTTATTTATTTTTGGTAGCCAATATAATATAAATAAATTTTTGCCCTTCAGGAGGAGAAGCCAACCAATGACCCTAGGTACATGAAAGGAGACCTCTATCTCTACATCAAGGGACAGGGCGATAAATCTATTTATTTCTAATTTACATCTTCCAATTATTTTTTTAATTATAAAATAAAACATTTTATCAATTATTTTTTTTACAATTAATGAATAGGGATTTATTTTTTAACAATTTGATATATATATATATATTATATATATAAATATTAATCTTGAGAGGCCCTTGACAAATACTCAGTTTTTTTCATCATTTATTTTTATCATCAAAATTTTTCAATTATTATCCATTTTAAAAAATTTAATGTTTTTTTTACACCTATGGCTAAATAAATATGTTATCTCTTATACGAGATGATATATAGATATAGGGCCCACTTTACTCATTTCTTTTTAGGTTTTCTGTGATTTTGATTAAATTAGCTGAATATATATATATATAATAAATTAAATAATCTTTAAGATATATTAATCATTTTCCACTTTTAAATAGTGCAGGGCCCTCATTTTAGTATTTTTAGCAATCCCATAGGACAACTCGTTGCCATAGTAAAAAAATATAAATATTTGTAATTTTTATGTTTGGTAATAATTGGAATTTAATTGCTAATTTTTTTTATATCAATACAACTTATTCCTTTTACTCCACGCCTCATCAGGGAATGATATTTCTCTCACCTTTTAATCTATTAAAATAAATAATACACTTACTTAAATACGAATTGATATTTTTTCCGTGAAATTAACCTTCATATAATATTTTTTAGAATTTAGATATTCCCTACATATTACTTTTTACACCCATAAATCTTGTCTGGGATAGAGCTCTCTTGGAATTTATCAAGCGTTAAACTTCCTTGAGATTATTTTTATTTTTTGCTTGTAATAAAGATGATGCAATAAAGGATATTAATCTTTACTCTCGCTATGATGAAAGTTCTTTTCACTTAAGATTGCCAATAAGAGTAGAATGAACAAATTCATTAGATATTTTTGATTTTTACAATAAATTTAATTTATATATATTCATCAGCTTCTAATCGATAAAATGAATTTATTTCTAGTCTATAATTTAGGGTGACCATTGTCCCGGATTTTCTGGAATAGTCTCGCATTCTGTCATCGTGCCCGCATCCGGAAATGTTTCAGATTTGCTTTTGACGCATATTAAATATATATTAAATATAATTTTTACATATCATGGATAATCACGTACTGTTCATTACTTTAAAAAAGTAATAGAAGTAGCTATGTGCCTTCTAGGAACGAATGCAGCTACCAAACGAATATTTCAATAATCAATAATTTGTGGATTGCGGGCAATGGAAGTAATTACAAAGTGCAATTTTAAGTACAAATCCTGCGAAGATTTCAAAACAGAAAAAAAAGAGTAATGACTAGAAAATTCTCTCCAACTATAGATATAATAAATAAAACATTGAGATAGAAAGACAAAATTTATTTTATTTAATTAGAATTAAAAAATATATTTTGTTAGATATTTAAACTAAAGGTTCCCCTAGTGGGGGGGGTCGAGATGCCTAATAAAATAAAATAATTTTCCTTATAAACTTTTTTTGCCCTGTTTTTTTATTTAATTATTTTTATTTATTATTATTAGTTAGAACTGGACACTAAAAGTATTTTAAAAAAACTATTTATTTTTTTTTTTTGCATCCTTTTTCTGAAAAGAGGGAATAAAACGAAAAAGGTTAGGAAGTGTTAATTTTATGTTCGAAGTATTTAATATAAATTATAATATATATAATATAAAAATTTTATCGAAAAAATATTGGTTGTTGAAGATTGAGTTTTTTGTCTACCTCCTTCAGAAGCCCTCTCCCCCGTCCCGTCCCGGAGTGCGCCAAGGACAAAATGGTTTCCCTGCTATAATATTATATCTTTTCAGTGGTTGCCACCGTAATGACTTCTGAAATAAATTTTTTACACTATGTGAATCACTTTGAATAAAAGAAAAAAATCCTCTGATTGCTTAACTCGCTTAAATTACCTGTTCCTAATTAAATAACCATTTTATAATAATAAAAAAAATAAGTAAACATATATACATAGGCCTAAAAAAAAACAACAGGTGGAAAATGAAATTTAAAAAATTAAAAAACTTAAAAAATACCTAATAAAGTTTTATCTTCAAAGAATGAACGTGAGGTAATTTAAAATGCCACTAAAACTCATTCTCCCCTTTTATATCTCTTGGTTGTTTCATTCAATTCAACTCAAATAACTCTTAAAATTGTGTAGATGCCAACCTTTCTCAGTGGTTTACTACAATATATCACATAATATTTATTTACGTTCTTTTTGAATTTATTCTCAAAATAAGCCCATTAATTAAACATAATCATTGTAATATATCAAATTTCTATTCTTTATAAATCACTTAAAGTCATTCTTTAGAAAATTTCCGATTACTTTTCTATTCAACTTCAAAGAGGTTGATTAACCTACAAGGGATGTGTTTTTGAAAATTTAATTGACAAGAAGCGAAATTAAATTATTAGTTTCGAAAAGAATTTGATCTAGAACCTTTCTTGTCAAAAAGGAAGCGGAAAAATGGAGAAAAAATTAAAGAAAAAAAAATGAAAATAAAATAGAGACGCTCTTGGGACAAATTGAATTATCCTTTAATTATTATGAAAATGAATGAAGATCATTTATCTTCTGTCGCAAAAGAAAAAAAAATATGGCGTGACTAAGCGCACTTCACACAACTTTCTCTTACCTGCTGAGGCAAGTGTATCAGTACCGAAGAGATACAACCATTCAATTGAATTAAAAAAAAAAATATTTTAATAAAAAAATTGAAAATAAATGTCATCAGAGTATTCACCACATAAAATTTATTTTAAATTCCTCCCTATTGTATTTTCGTTTTTTTTTAGAATAAATTTGCTCTCATTGAACGGATTGTTGTTCCAGGGCTGTATACACATGTCTTAATTATTATCACCGAATTTCAAAAGATTTGGCTATGTCAATGCTGCCGAGCTTAAAATATTGAGGGGCTTTTTTACAGCCCTCTGCCGACCAATTCGCTTCAATATTTAATATCTTCTTAAGCACTCCAATGGCTTGTTAAGTTTCATACTTTGTGATTTCAGAGATATATGCCAAAATAAAAGCTACACACACATATTTTTTTTTATAAATATAAATATTCAAAAATTCTCTCTTGTCATCCTGGAAAGAAAATTTATTTATTATTAACATAATAATAAATAACAAAAAATTATTCCCTCAACTTAATGTATCTAAATAATTCATTGTGAAAAACATTTTTTGGAGGTTCTGTGTTGATTCGAGTATTCTAAATGAATAGACCATCCCTGAAAAATTATTTTACGATTGAGGTATAAAAATTGGTCAGGGAATAATTTTAAATTATGTTACAAACACATACAATACAACAGGCCTAAAATAAACATAAAGCGGATTTTCTCCCGCTCTTGAGAGAGGAAATATGATAGAAATCAATTTTATTTTTCTTATTACGATTAATTTTCGGTTACGATTAAAAATTGTAATAAAAGAATAGAATCTAAAGGCGTAAATTTTATTGATGTAAATTTTAATTTTAGTTTAAAAATTTGTTTCTTAAGAGAAAAAAACAGCACCTTATCCAATTAGGGTTTCATAGTGCACTGAACAAGAAAGGGTCTTTACTCCTTTACATTTAAAGTCATTAATGCGACATAAAATTAATTAATTTTAATCAATAATTAATCCATAAAACCACAAAATCATTAAATAAAAATAATTTTCGTCTTAAGATTCTATTCACTTATATCTGTAAAAAATTTATTTCTTAATATTCAATTTTTTGTTAAAAAATAATAATTAACACATTAATAACGAATTTAAATGAGAGAGCATAAATTTTTCCAATTAGCTTAGATAATAATTTAATTTATATTAGAAGATATTTTATAAAAATTTTAATTAGTACTTCTCTCCGTTCACTCACTTCAATCTCTGTCTTAGAGATAAATAAATAAATGTATTAACTACCTGTTTTGAGGCAGGCTCCGTGGCTAAGTCCTAATTGGCTCATACTGGAGTGGCTTCCCTTTTCTATCCCCAGGAGGAGTTGGATACATTTTTGCCATGGTTTTTAACTCAGGATTAGAAACTAGAAGCTTAACTTATGTTACAAACACAACATCCCATTGTTAAACATCGTTCAAGTGAAAAACAAATAAAAATTATTGATAATTTAGTATTAATAATTAATTTTTCTATTGTTTTTCTAATTCCGTATAAAGTAATTCATTAGAAAAAAATTTATTAACATAATAAAAAATTTTCAAAATGTACTAATGATTTGCTAAGTATGAATAATTCGAAACATCTGTTTTGATTAAATGCGTTTTTTTTTCTCTTCAAATGAAGAAAAAACAAAAAAAAATTAACAAATATGTTTTAATTTTGTGATGATGGAATAAATACTTTAAATACATTCCAAAATATATTTTGTTATAATTGAAATTAATTATAATATATGTCAATTATAAAATAAAACAAGAACATATTTTAATAAAATATGAGAAATAAACTTTCAAGCTAAGTAGGAATAGGAATCAATAGTAGATATAAACAGGCCCAATTTATTATTAATATTTTTTATTTATAAGATTGCCTTAAGAGGCTTCATGATTTAATTCTTGCCTTCATTAGGCCGGACAAACAGAAATATTTTTCAACTTAACCAATAACACCATGTTAAAATTCTACTTCCTAGTAATTGTAATTCCCCTTTTAATATAAGAAATAAATTATTCTTTTTTTTTTTTTTTTCTTATTAATAATGATTTTGTTTAGCTTCTTAGAAAGGGTTCATTTAGTTAGAACCAAAATTGCTTAAGCAAACAATTTCTAACTTTTCTTATTTATTGGGCTTGAAGGTTTCTTGATTCCAGGTCATTTAGCTTTACAAAGAAGACAGAAAATCCAAATAATCTTGTTACAATATAACCTTCCGAGTTTACTCTAATTAGATTGACTATTGTATTTGCTTCTCGAATTTCTTCTTACAAACAAATTCAAACTAGTAGATTTGTAAAAAAAAAAAATAAAAAAAAACAACTCATTAAAAAAATTTTTATATTATTTTTTATTTATCTTGCTTTCTTCTTCCAAGTTTTTAATAATTTAATTTTTTTTTTTAATGATTCACTTTTTATCTGCTCTTATGTAAACTTTTATATTATTAAATTCTCCGTTTAGAACAAAAATATTATTGCCCCAAAAAAAAAAAAAAAAATACTGAGAGTTTTTTGATGATTTCCATCTTCTAGAACAAAATAAAAGCCAGGTGTGAGCAACCTTTTTGGCGAGCGGATTAGATTTACCAATAACCAAATTTGAGCCGGCCGATAGGGCAAAAAAGTCAGCCATGTGGACAAATAATTAACTATAAATAAAAAACATTTAATAAATAATAATAAATGCACGATACATTTGGAATGAATTATAGAAAAGCATTACTTAATTTGAGATGTAGTTACGAGATTCCCGGTAGCGGCTGGATAAAAATAAAATAAATTTTTATTTTTATTGTAGACGTTTCGCGTCTGTCATGCATTTCTTCAGGGCTAACAAAAATTAAATAATTATAATTTAAAACCTGGCTTTTAGCCAAATTCTATACTTATGTTAGCCGGAGTTTGTTCGTCCCTTCTTTCGAAATGAAAGAAAAATAAATAAAAATAGCGAGAGTGACAGTTGGAAAAAAAGAATACCCAAAAGTATTTATTTATATATATATTAAAAAAAGCTTATTTTGTGTTTCGGCATCGGATACCAAAAGACGTATGACATACTATCGCCTTCAAAAGTAATTGCTCAACTCTCTCTTTTGTTTCGTCTTTAGGGATAATATTAGACTACATAAAATTTAAAATCATCAAATTTCATATTTTACCCATTATTAAATATATTATTCTAGGTCTTCTAATTACCCATTAAGACGAAAGACAAGATACAGTTTGTCTAATTAGTGGACACATATGATCAATATAAATATAATTTTTAAGATATCCGGTATTTCGACGGTATATACTTAAATTAATTATTTTAAATTGCAAAGCAAACCACTTATCATGAAAGAAGAGTCTTGTCTCTGTTCCAAGGGACAAGGGAAAAGTAACTTCCGTGGCCGAGATGTTATAGATGCTGACATTGTCCTTAAATGTCAGAGGATGTAGGTTCGGATCCCAGGCAGTCCGATGAAAATTTATTTCAATCAATTGGATATGAATTGATTTATATATACCAGTAAATGTGCTGGATTACAAGTATCGTAATAAATATAGTATTGTGTTTCGTCTCAAGTCTATATGGCCTCAGGTGCCGAAAAGACAAATAAAATACTTCCACGAGGGCCTTGTCCCTTAGAGGAGAGATCTTGCCTCACTTACCAAAGGCTAGCGGTTCGCTTCCTGTCCCGAGCGACAAAAATTTATTTATTATATATTATATTGGCTACCAATTAATATAAATAAATAAGGACGGAGTCTAAATGGACTCCGATGTCAAAAAAAACTTAAAAAAAAATTTCTACTGGATAATTTGCTTTCTTCTACGCATGACTTATTTTATCTATACACATATAATAAATTTGCTTTCCACATCCCAGTGTTAATGTTTTCTATTTTTTTTTTTTCTCAAAGAAGAGAGCGAGAGAGGGATTTTCTATCTCCTTTGAGGATTCTTGAGTTTAGCATAAGTGGAGAAATGGTTTAGAAAGATGAACCGTCGTTTTTTGCTTCTCTCCTTCTCTCCTACACTCCCATCTTTTTGTTCAATTCTTCTTTCTTTTACTCTAACATATACCATCCAACTTCTTTTATCAAGAACATTTTTCTGGCTTGGACTCTATATCTATTATTTATTCTGAAAATAAGTCTTCCTTTTTTTTTTCTCTCATAAAGTATGATAAAAGATTATTATTGCGAGAAAAATGCAAATAGACCGTAAATATTTTCTTATGATTATTTTAGAAGGCCCCGAGGAGAGTCGTTAAGGTGCAGCCCTTCTGCACAGGAGATCGGTGTTCGCATCCCGAACATAAGAGATTTTTTTTTCAATATTTAAAAATAATATAAATATAATAATATAAACGAATCTGCAAGTATGGATTGCAACGTAGTTCCCACTCTCTAGGGCAGTGATTTTCAAATTTTTTAAATTTATGTACCAGCAAAAAACTGTTAAAAATCAATACATCTCAAATGGAGTGTTTATTAGTCAAAGGATAAAACATTTTTTTATTAAGTCTCTTCGGTATATAGATTTACAATATGTAGATAGATATTCAATATGTTTTAGTTACGATATGTATTATCTATGCATATTTATTTATTTATCAATCGATTTAAATAAAATTTCATCCGATTGCCTGGGATCCGAATCCCCACCCCTTGGCTTTTAAGGTTATCAATATTGACAATGTCAGCATCTTTAACCTCTCGGCCACGAGGGGATAAAACATTTTAAAATACATATATTTATTTATATTTTTAAATAAAACTTTCACATTATAATAAAATATAGTAAATATGGATACTAACACATTTGCAAATATTAAGGAGATTTATTATTAGTAAATATCAATACTTTTTTATATTATATATTGTATATTTTTGCTGATGTATCAAGCGAACCCGGGATCTCCAGCCTTAACCAGGGCATCAGTGTGCTTCCAGTCAGCTCGACGCTTGACCCAAATATTTTGTGTGAAAATTGTACCTCCAAACATCACGTAATGTATTAGTAGTACATGTAACAGAGTTTGAGAAATGATGCTCTAAAGCTCTCAGCTAACTTTAAAGGAAGAAGGAGTTGGCGTGACATCTCGTCCTTAAGAAAGGGTGTAAAGTAAAGTAAAGTTCCTCTCACTGATGCTTCATCAGAAGTAAGCTTCATGCCAATGCTGAAAGAGTCCGTCTTCAAACTAGGACACCTTCCTAGTATAAATTATCTTTGTTGAAAGGGGCAAGGAGGATATAGAAATAGGAGTAATTAGCTAGATAGGAGGAGGATTTTGAGATAAGAAATCAAGTAACTTCCCGAGGTCCCGATTGATGACTCAGGCCAGAGGTCGGTTGGGTTTGACATAAGTACTTCGGGTAAATAAATCGGGAACCCGGTAGGTTGGCCTATACAGTCCAAATAAAATGAAGTCTTTTTATTAAAACTAAATTTTTCTTTAATCATCATTACATATAAACAGAAATACAATACAATGATTTGTAAAGTGAATTTGTTATTTTAGATTTTGATTAATTTGCTACATCATTTAAAATAAAAAAATTTCGCATTATATCTTTATAATTAATATCAATAATGATAATAATTGAGCAGCTTGCCTCAAATGGAACATTTAACCATAGGGCAAATTCAGGCAGTCATTATAGGCTTTGTGTTCTCGGGCTGCACAATAGTACCTTTCTGTTACCACTTACCTCCCCCTCCCCACCTTGTGGTCATAGACATATTAAAGGTATGGGCGTGATCTACATTAATCACCAGAATGGCTTTAAAATAAAACATAATTAATGCTATTGCTGTTTAAATTTAAATCAAAATTTATTTCATTAATATGGGCTATTTGGCATATATTATTTATATAAATGGATATTAATATATAATAATTAATTTAGAGTTTTTCTAGAAGTAGAATATAATAAATAATTTCATTAGGAACCTTTTTTTTGCACATTTTGAAAAGGATATAGATGTTAAGAATTTAGGACAGAGATCCCAGGTTGCAGTCAGGTGTTAATAAAAACGAGTGAATTACCGTTGCCGCCGTTTCGTGCGCGTCTCGCGCTAAAGGCTAAAAGGTTGTCAATTTTTACAGTTATTCGATACAATTATTTTGTTAACCTTGAAATATATATTTACATATGCGTTAACTATTGACATCGGTCAGTTTTATTTTTATTTTCACTTACATATATGTTTTGCCTGAATGCCAGCACACATAAATGTAAAAATTGACAATCTGTTAGCCCTGAAGAAGTGCGCCACATACTCACGAAACATCGACACCAATAAATAACTCTTTTTTTGCTACATCCTGGGATCCCTGCCCTCAACTCTTAATTGAATTCAACAGCCATCTCGAAAAACATCGTTTGATGATTTAGATGTTTTGAATAGTAGCTTAATAATCAGAGAACAAATGGACATATACTTTTTGAGGATATTAAAACTTTGGAAAATATAATAAAGAGGTTAAAATTTTCTTGGCATTTCCCTCCCCTCTCCTAAAATGGCTTTGCTTCACCCTGAAATATACTAAAATAAATTTTTTATACGCTAATATATTTTAATAAAATTTTACATTTAAATATTTAGTTAAGAGTAATAACTATTGAAGGAAATATCCACTGACTGAAGAATATTTATCAGGAGTTTCCCCCATAAATTCAGAAACTTACGGAAATAAAATGATGATAGATGAGGTGAGTTTTATTTCCTCAAGTTTCTGAATTTATGGCTCAAGTTCCTAATAGATAGAATCATAATAATTCAAGATTTAGAGCCAATATTATTTCTTTTATACTTTACGTTTCGGTTCCTGCCATGAACTAGATTCAGATTTAAATAAGAATTTAGCTATTAATGAATAGCTAAACTATTTCTCGTGATAGACCTATCAAAAGAGGACTTGAGGATCTCTTAATCGCTGTTAATATTTTATTTCATTTCTCTTAAAATAATTTCAATATTTTATTCTTTATAGGTGATATTTTATTTTAATTTTATTTATTAATGAAATTTTTTCTTTGTGGATATTCAGAGTGACAGACATATAAAAATTGATTTTCTATTTTCATTATTTTTTCAACAAAAGTCAGGATATATTATTTCAAAACAATTTACTAAAACAAATATACAATACTATTACCTCCATCTGAATATTTATATAATAGGAAAGTATTTTTTTTTTTTTTTTTTTTTGAATTTATTTAGAGATCTTTTCATTATACTTTACACATTTCATTTTATTTAATTATAGAAACGAATATCGACGTCTATGGACTCTTGTTCCTAGGACCACCCATTCGAGATTCAGGCCTTGCTTAACATCGCCTGATTGCCAAATTTTTGAATTTTTTTTAAGTTTCTCCACATCTGACTTTTAAACTTCCTCCATATTTATGTAAATTAATTGGTATTCAAAATGATTTAAATAAATTTATTGCTTTTGACTAAATCATGAAATAAGAGCTTTACCTCTGTTCTGAGGAGCTCAGCAAATTATTTAATAAATTCAATTAATAAATAAGTTTTCAAATTAATTTATGAATAAGAATTTCTTTTATTACTAATAAATAATAACAATTCAAAAAGATACATCATCCAATTGAATAATTTAATAGAGCTTCAAAATTAAATACATATCTAATTTCTTCATGTAAAATAAAAGAGAAAAAGAAAATGGTTGAATATTTATTTATTTACATTACGCTTTTCGAAATGAATTAAAGATGATTTCTATACTTTTAAACTTTTATATTAAATATTTATCCAGAGTAAATTTTCATTAAATCCTTTCAGGGCAGAAAGTTAAACTTCTTTTTTTTTCTATACTTTACTTTTTCTTTTTCTAAGATCAGAGTTCTAAAAAAGTCTCCTAAATCGTCTGATATATTTTTTTTCTTTTCTTGTAAAATTTAAATCCCAAATTCATTTTTTATATCTTGGTTTAATATAGCAATTCCAAGTTAATTAGAACATTTTACAAAGAAAATTAAACATTTTCCCAAGACAAATCAACCCATTCAATCAAAAGAATTTTAATCAAAATTTTATAAATTGGACTAAAAAATTATTATGATTTAATATGTATTTTTAATTTAATATAATTTTTTTTAATTTTTACCAGCTAATAAGAACTTAAATTCAAAATTTCCCATTTTTGGAATTTTTAGGGCTAAGATATTCAAAAATAAAAATTTTTCACAAAATGGTTGTATTTGACTTGGAAAATGTTTAATTTGGTTTGGAAAAGTTCGAAATGCTATATATTGAATGAATATTTTTTTATTATTAAATCAAAATAGATCACATAAAATTAATGAAGTAGCTAAAATTAAATTCCAAATTAATAATATCATAATCATATGCCAATTTTAAATGATTTATGGTATTCTGCTTCCAAAACTAACCCAAAAATTAAAAGTTGGCTTTTCCTCTGGAGGTCATATTGGCCAGTTTTTTTTGCTTTCCGGTAGAATCAACTATTTTCTAATTCTCAAATTTTTTTCCTAAATATTTTACCTAAATGCAATAGATTATTGACCAATGACTTGAATGGATGGTCCAAAAGTACTTTTTTTAAATATTAAAAAAAGTTTATTTTGTCTTTTGACATTGGATACCAAAGAACATATGACATACTATTCCCCTCATAAATAATTGGACAATCTGCATCTTTTGCTTTGTTTTAAAGAATAATTTTCATCAAATTTCATAATGTTTTACCTATTATTATATTATTTTCGAATTTCATGTAGTCCTAATTATTCTTTAAGAGGAAGTAAAAGATGTAGATTGTCTAATTACATCTGAGGATAATAGTACAACATAAAGAAAATTTATTGTTTAGAATAAATTCATTAATTAAACAGTAAATATTAATTATGGCAGATAGGGGGAATGTATTGTCACTACGGTGCAATAATCGATTCAAGTTCTTTTTTTTTTTTAAATAAATACCAAAAAACTTTTACTAATATTTTGTTTCTGTAATGTGCTTAATACCTTACAAATTCTAGAGAGTAACAATATTGTATTATAAAGTTTTTATTTGACAAAAAGCTTTAATATTTTAATTATAAACCAAACTAACATTTTATAAAAAAAAAATAAAATAACTCTTTATGGTATATTTTTTAATTAAGTAATTTTTTAATTAGTTAAAATATTAATATAAAGAGAGGAAAAAAAATGTTGTTTCATCCATAAAAATAATTAAAAGTTTGAATATGTTCTCGTTCCGTTTTTGGATTCTTCAGATATTTTGAATTTATTTTAGATTATTAAAGTGTTCGTTCCAATTTCCAAGTATCGAATAATAAATCTGAACTAATCATATATCAATCTCCTTTTCACATAACATAATTTATACTAGGATATCATGGAGGAACTCTCTCAACATTATTGCTGGTAAAAGAAAAGCAAATTTCTCCGCGTGTGTCTGGTCATGGAGTTTTGAATTGGGGGGAAGGGCAAATCATAATGAAAAATATCGAGTGAAAAAAGTTTTTTTCTTTTTATTTTTAAAATCATCAATATTTTATTTTTTAGAAAATATTGATATAATATTTGCTTTCTAAGATATTTTAATCGAACAATGTTTCTTATTCCTTTCGTTTGTATTCTAGAATTTTTTTGGGTTTGGACATATATCTTCCGAAAATTTTATTTTATCAAATACATATGTATCTACATAATATATTTTGGATATAATTTTAATGATAGTTAATTAGTAGTTAAAATATTTTTTTGCAGTCGCATCGCTGCAAGAAAAGTCAAACAAATTTATACTTTTGATTGAATTAATCAACCGCTATACCGACCAGAATGTGCCATCAAACTATATTTTAGACTATAAATAAATTAACTTTTTCATTAATTAAAAACAAATTCCTTTTTTAATTTTCAATCTAAAGAGGGCAGGGGCAAATGCTCTCCCTGAGTCTGATTGGAAATTGGTAACAAACCATATAAAAAATAAGTAAACAAGCTTTCTTAATTAATAACTATATTTATATTGTTATGAATAAGTATGTATTATGTACTATACTGGGCGGAGCTAAATTAAAATTTAATTTAAAAAGAAACATAAAATAAATAATAATAAATTAATAGTATGTAAAACATAATGAAATTCGGTTTTCATGTAGATATTGTAATTACCAATTAAGACGAAATAAAAGATAGAGTTTGTTTACTTATTTGTGATATATATAGAGTTATAGTCCTATATCCGTATATTCTCACGTGGAAGAATAAAATACGTTGCAAAACTCAAATTGTTCTCTTTAATATCAAATAAGTTATTAATGAACCCGTCCTCGTAGGTTATGAAAATAAGTTAATCTCTCATTCACCTTAAAGAATTTTTTAAAATGCAAACTTACTTGATGTTTTTATGCTTAAGAAATTTAATTAAAGTTAAATTTATTGTAAGTTTATATAAAGATGGAAGATTAGAAATTTTTTAATTAAAATTTTCACCCTAAATAAATGGATATTGCTAAGTTAATTGAGTTAAGAAATATTTTTTCCCTTTAATGTGTCATTTTGATAAATTAAAAATATAAATATTATTATAATTTGACAACATTTTGTTAATAACCGTCACCTATCCGTTAGGCGAGTAATCCTACTGGTAATTATTTACACCTTGAAATATGAAAATAAATTATCTCAAAAGAATTTTTAAAATAAGTTTATTTAACAATTTTTCAACATCTTTGTTACGTCAAGAGTGTAAAGAGACAGAGACGCTTCTTACATACATATATAGTGAGAGAGAGTGAGTGACAGCCTCTCCAATTTCTCTCTCTCTCTCTCTCTCTCCTTTTTCCCTTTTCCTTCCACTTATTCTCTTTCTCTTTTCAGCCAGACAATCGATAGTTTCTCAACGTACTCTTTCAAATTATTATTCAAAACAAATCATATTAAATTAAAATATCCCTAGTCTCTTGGAATTGAGTCAAAGCTCGTGATCCAAGGGTCAATGCAATGGTTGACTTCCTGTTCTAATTAATACAACTAATTTTCTGACAAATAATGTGAATAAATATGAACGAATTATATCCGTCAAATTTGTATATAATTATTTACGAGAAAAGGGCAAGAAGAATAATTTTTTCTAAATTTTGCTACGTTTCATATGACTTTCCCCTTCATGGCAAGAACTATTTTAATTCTTTTTTTCCAAATCACAGAAAGTCATAAATAAAATTCATCCGTCATAAATTTTATAACTTTATAAAACAATTCTTTCTCTATTTATTGTCATTTAAAAAGAATTTACCTTGAACTTGAATAAGATGAAGGAACCTAGGTGATTTTTTGAATTTCTTATTTGTTTATAATTTCATTAAAAATATATATTTATAATAAAAAAAATAATTACTAATAATAAATTCATTTTGAACTTGTTAGGTTCTTTGGCACTTTTTCAAAGAAGTTGAAAGCCATTCTGTATTTTGTTTTAAGTATTTACATTTATTTCAATCTGATGCAAAAGTATCGATTTTTTTTTTTAATTTATTTATTTTCATACCTCTACCCCTAGGCTATACAGCATCTTGTAATATATAATTGTATATATATATAACAGTATATTAAAAACTTCTATATAAAAATAGGTATTAACAAAAAACAAAATATATATAAGAGAGTTAAAAAAAATTATATATCTAAACTATTTTCTTAATGCTCATTATAATTTCAAAAATCTAGCTGGAGTTTCACTTCACATCGATTAATTTTTGTAAAATTTAATTTATACTCTTTTTCCGGATGCAATGGCGATTTATAAATATTATATATTTCGTTTTAAATGTTAAATATTGATTGTTTCCGGCGATCATTTAATAATCTTTTAAATTAATTTAATTAGTAAAAAGTTTTAAAAAATTAATAATAAAAACACCTAATTAATTCTGATTTAATCTGAAATTACTAGGCTTTAGCACTCTTGTTTCTCGGAGGCCACCAATCCGAGATTCAGCAGTGCTTGGCCTTGCTTATTGACATTGGTGGCTGTTCCTCTACTCTCCAGCTAAGCCTGCCGGTGAATTATTGATGATGATGACGTGTCTGATCTCTCTTTATATTAGAATTATTGGCCATTTCAGTGAGAAAGGCATTATTCATCAAAAAGCTCTTTAGGATCAACAATATCCCAGAATCGTGGCATAGATTTTTTTTTAATCGATTTGAATAAATTGAAAGAAAAATTTTTTTAATCATTATTTTTCTTCCTATGTAATTTTAAAAGTTAAAGAATTAAAAGAAAAAATGTTTAAACTATATTAAAATTCAAGAGGATGTCATAGGCAGAAATTGAATGGAAATGGAAAGTTCGTTTTCTTTCCTTTTTTTTTTCCTCTCCCTCTCCCTCTCCTTCTATCTTCATCGCATTGTGTTTCCTTCTATGGAAATTAGAAAAAATGGCAAATCCGATGAACGATTTCTTTCATAAACATTCAGCTTTAAATTGTCAACAGTTCAAGATTGGATTAAGGAGGACTTTGTGAAATTTATTAAAGAAACGGAAACAAATAGACTCTCTAGTAATAATATAGATTTCATAAATTTTTTATAAGTTTCCATTTATTTATTTTTTATAAATATAATATATAACGCAGAAGATCTAAAAATATTAAACTTTTTGATTTTGCATATTACTTGAGAGAGCATGTGATGGGATCCATGCTCATTGCAATTTGGAGAATTTCTTTACTTGAAATTTTTATATAAGAAAAAATTCCGTAAAAAAGCAGAGACGAGAGATTCTATTACAAAGGACATAACAAATGATATTAATGCAAATAAACCAATATAATTCTATAATTAATATTTTTATAGTATTATTATAATATATGAATACGGCTAATTCCCATTATTAAGGGATAATAGATAAATATTAATAAATTTGTAAATCTCATTAAATTAAATTCAAAATAAATTTGTGAAAATCCAGATTAAGCCTTGCGTGTAGCTCTTAGCGCACTTCGACTATCATTTATTTATTCAGAGGCCATGACTAAACATCGTTTTGCTTTCTTCGAGAAGTAAACCAAGTATCGCTGAAATATTTAAAAAATCACTTACAATTTCAATTCAGAAGACGAATTGAAATGCGTTTAACAAATAGACGGATCCAATGGAGATTTGGGTCAGGGACCCCTCGATTCAAGAAAATAATATAAATAAAAAGGGGGTGTGTTCTCCTCGACTTTCTCGCACATATATATATTTTCAAGTACTTCCACTTCCGCTTGTCGGAAATATCTCAAAAAGTTGATAGAGATCTAAGATTTTGCTGGAATGCACTTATGTAAAATTTGGTTGATTTACAATACATTAAAATGTCCTCGGGTTTTCTAGTTAACGTAAATACATACATAATTCGAATTCAGACTCAGGGGGATTATTTTCATAAAATATAATATATAAATAATAATAATAATCCCAAAAGATCGTTAAGTTTCATCATCAAAGAATTTGCCCAAATCCCTGTTTAATTTTGTGCTGCCAACAACAAATTTTTTCAAGTTAAAAAAAAAAAAAAAAAAAGAGAAAAAAAAAGAAAAAAAAATCTCCAATTATTCGGCTACGCTTTTAACCAAGTTCACCTTTTAGTAAAACAAAAAACAAGCAATTTTCCTAACAAACTTGTAATCTGTTTGTTTCTCTTTGTTGCAGCGGTGAGCGCGGCGGCACTCGGTGAGACACGTGGGCCCGTATTCGACTTCGAACCAAACCATCGGGTGGAATTCAGTAATTCAAGCGGGGGTCGAGTGGACTGCATCGCCTCGGGCTCACCCAGTCCAAGAGTCGATTGGATCACGGCTGAGGGGAACCCGGTATCCGCAGTGCCAGGCCTCAGGTAAATAGCCCATTGATATTTAATTCATTTCTCTCTCTCTTCCAAAGAGAGAAAAGTTCATCGACTTTTCAATGTTTTACCTTACTTAAACTAATTAATTTAATTTAATTTTATACAATAGGCATTAAGATAATTGAGCCTGTTGAAGAATCAGTGCGTATCATTAAATCAAAATGTGTGCACAATATTTAATTCTAAAAAATTATTGTTAGTAATTTTCTTCTAAATAAGGTATGCTCATTACTATTCTAGATTTTTTCCATTTATTTAATTAAATTTATTTAAATTATTGAATTTCAAAAATCATGAAAAATGTATTGTTATGCTTTGTCTAAATTTATTAATTTATTTGCATAAACTAAAAACATTATCCTTTTAAAGGGTAGCCTTATTATTTTTGTTCTCTTCTAAATACAGATGCGTATGTAAATACTTTTTTATAACCCACTTTACAACAGTGTTGATGTATGTTTATGTTAACGTTTTTATGAGCTTTTAAAAGGATAAAGAGTAAAAATATTTTTACATTTTATTTAAAATGGGGAAAAAATATCTAATGAACTCTCATTTATAGACTACCGTAGGCTATAGAAGAATAAACATTGAAAGATCTAACCTTCTTTTATTATTAAAAAATGAAATATAATTTGAAAATAAAAAAAAAAATAGGCAACCAAGTTTTTAGCCATCGCTAACGATATCCTCAGGGAATATAAGATGGCCCTTCAACAACCCTATCGAGTATGCAACTCATGTCATTTTTATTATTATTTTTAGGTTATGTTATCTTTCCTTTAATTTAATTTTTAAAAGTCAAAGGGATTAAATAAAATTTCAAATAGTTTATCTTTAAGATGACGTATCTTATATGTAAAAATCCCTTCCAAACTCAAAGGTTTGAGAAGTATGAAAATTGATCTATTATTAGTATATCGTCTTAATTATTATTACTACATTTCTAAATATTTGACCTAGCTGAGAAAATCGTGGTGCACGATAAATATTGGATAGGGTCCTTTTTTACCCTTTTTTAGGGTCAACTCCTGAGCTTTAAGTAAATTTACTGCTGACTGATTCGCTACAAATTGTATTGCCTTTTTTACTTTTTTGAGGTCCTTTTAATTTGAACCCAAAGATATTTTTTAAAATTGGAGGTAAAATTTTTCATGTTTTTTTTTAGTCTTTTCGGCATCTGAGGCCATATAGGCTTTTCAACGATACATGTATAAATTTATTACATTACTTGTTATCCAGGCATATTTATTTATATCAATTGGTATCCATTTTGATTTAAATAAATTTTCATCGGACTGCCTGGGATCCGAACCCACATCCCTTGGCTTTTAAGGTTATCAATATTGACAATGTCAGTATCTTTAACCTCTCGACCACGGGGAGGGGGGAATTTTTTATGTTAATAATACTTTCCCCCGGGAAACTAAAAATTGAACTGAAATTATAAAATATTTTCAAAAACTTTTAGATATTTTCTCTTTAGAGTGAAAGGCTGGTGTGTCTTCTAGAACGAAATTTGCCAATAACAAAAAGGCCTCAAGAGGGTCAACTCCTGAGCTTTAAGTAAATTTACTAAGGAAGAGATTTTTGGAATTTTCCATTTTCTCTTCCATTTAAAAATTATCTTAATCATTTTATTTTTTCCCCTTATTACTTTTAAAAGAAATTTAAATTCTCTCACTATTTTTAAATGAAACGAAGCTTTGAATATAAAATTTTATTGAAAAAGAAAAGTAATAATTGATTCGAATGCAATTTTATTTGCGATATTTCAATTTGATAACATCTTAATTTCTTCTAACTTTTTTTCATTCTAATTAATAGACAGGAATTATAATAAAATTCAAACTAGGTTTAAAAAGTAAAATTTTGTAGAGGGTAAAAAAAAAAGATTAGGAGATTTTATAATAAATATGGGTCACGCATGAGCGGGGACTAAAACTTTTTCATTCCTCGATCTTATTTTAAAGCTGACATTAAAAAGTTGGATCAAATTTTTACCTCATCTACATGAACGGCACATCGCATTGAATTAAGTATCATCGATATTTAAAAGGGGAGGGTAGACACCCTCTCAATTTCCAACTTAAAATGAAAAAATTTTTATTTCTCTTTCACCTATCGAAATTTAATTTGACTCAAGTTAGAAAACCAATATATTATTTTTTGTTTTATAAATAGCTACTTTTAATATTCGATCTTTGTCAGCTTTTTCCATTTGGAATTTGGTGACAAGTTAACATTAGAATAAACTTAAATTAATCGCAAAAGCATTCCACTTTAAATCTCATTAAATTTAATAAAAAATGATTCATGTTTCCAAATTTTTTCTTACTTTTATAGACAATTAAGAGACTCGTATTTTTTTTTATTTTACGAGAACCCCCCCCCCCCTAATAATTATCAAAAATTTAAAAAAAAAATCGCTTTGAAAAAGTCTCAATAATTTCCAATTCGTGCATGATAGAAAATTTCTTTAGCATATTGAAGCTAAATAGAGGTAGTTTCTTTTGGCATATACACTGATACATGAATTTATTGTCTTTTTATTTTTTATTTTTTTAATTACTAGACGAATTTCGAAAAAAATTCTTACATAAAGCTTATTATATTTATGTAAAAAAATTTCATAGTGGGACGCCAAGAAAATCAGGAGAATTAAATTAATCTTCCTTTGAAGGTATCGTTCTCCAGAACGGTCCTATATCAAAAATAGACGATTTCTAAAAATTTTTCAAATTTTACAGAAATTTATATATATTTCTAGAGTATCATCAATAATCAAATATCCATTTATTTATAGATTAATAATTGAAAAAATAATCAATGATTACTTTTTTCGTTTTTTTTTTAAGTCTCCGGTATCTGAGGCCATATAGACTTTAAACACAATTACAAATATATTTATTTTATTATCCAGGCATATTTATTTATATATTTATTTGGTATCCAAATTATTTAAGTAAATTTTCCTCGGTTTTTAAGGTTATCAATACTTACAATGTCATTATCTTTAACCTCACCCCAAAGGCAATGTTTACTTCAAGGATCAACATTAAAATTGTTATAGATCTAATAAAAACTTTTGTGCAAGGTTAATATACTCCTGGAGAGATATATAAACAATATTAAAATAACAAAAAATGTTTTTTCTACCGATACATTTGGCAAAATGAAATTTTATTGAAATATTGTCTATAGCTGTCTTAAGGCTCATATTTAAAGTCTAAATAAACAATATTTTAATCAAATTTTATTTGTAATGTATCGGTAGCAAAAAATTTTTAGACGATAATGTTCTGAAATTTTAATATTGTCTATTTATTCCCATTAAATAGCAATATATAAAATTTGAACCTTGTATAAAAACAATTAGAAAATATCGATTTTAATATTGAGCTATCTGGATAATTAGTATCGTAAAAATAAATTTATATATCGTTTATTGTCTATATGGCCTCAGATGCCGAGAGACTTAAGATTAAAAAAAAAAAAAAAATATTGAGCTATTCAAATAAATATTGTTGTTTTTTTTAAACTCATAATTCGATATTTGATTATTGATAATATCATCGAAATATATATACTTATATATATCTTTTTAGAAATTTTCCATTTTTGATAAAGGGACACTCATGTGAAGAAATTCTTCATTGCAAATTCCCAAAGGGCCTATTTAGACTTTCATTATTCCATATTTCAAGAGCCTATTTAAAACACACATTTGGACAAACTCTGGCACATCTTTCTAATTATTTTTAATGTAGAATCACCCTATAAAAGGAGATCAAATTCGGTGAAAAGTATAAACTCGCCTTGATAGTTACTTATCAGTCCGCAAATGTAAAAAGGTTATAAATCGCTATTTTAAAAGGATGAGTGAGAGCAAAAGGAAAGCTGAGAGAGCATTGTTACTTCCCCTCTTTTGACCTCAACGTACTCGCCCAACTCTAATTAGAAGTTGCTCTATAGTTTTTAATGGGCTTGAGACGAATCTCCAATCACCCACCCCTCCCCCCACTCCTCACCATTCATTGCCCCTCGCTGTGTCCTAAAGGAAAAAACAGTTATCTGTGTTTGGCACCTCCTTAGCCGATTAATTTTTGAACTCCCAACTAGTTTCAACAATTCCTCAAAGGTAGCTCACTAAATATGTATTTATTTACTAGTTTCTTTACTCCTTTAAACTTTTAATAATTTACATAATTTTTTTTTTTTTGCATTTTTCAAATAAAATAGATATAATAATACAAATATACGATATATTATTTATCACCAAAATAATTTCCCCACCCTGTGAATGAGAGATTATTGATACCCTTAAAAACCAAGGGATGTTGGTTCGATTCCCGGGCAATCCGATGGAAATTTATTTAAATCATTTAGGTATAAATAAATCTGCCTTAATCATTGTTTCGTAAATAAATATATCATTTAAAGTCTATATGTTCTCAGATTTCTCGAAAAGACTTTAAAAAAAAAATTTTCCATATTTTTTATGCGTACTAATTTATTTTTTGAAGTTCATGATTGAATCAAAATCCTGAATTCCCAGCTTAGACTAAATTATTTTATATTTTTAGAAATATAAAATAATTTTATCTTATTCATTTGTTTTTTGTTTTTTTTTTTTTTTTTTTGTTATAAAATATTTTAAATAGTTTATTCTACTAATTTTACCTTATAGAAGTTGTTTGAGAGAGAAAATCATTTCCTCCTTAAATTGCTCTGTTGAGATCATAATGGCTAATTTCAGTTTCTATATCTCCTGACCAACTCTAAAACGAAAATCAATTGGGCGTTTAATTTACTTTACATTGAAAGTTTATTGAAGAAGGATTTAATGAGTGAAAAGGGAGGTGAATTTCAAACGCTATCGAGTTTGCCTTTTAGGACTCAAACCAAATTTAGGACTCATTCCTAATATTCGTTTAAAACTCAATATCTGAAATCGTTTTTATGATATAATAGAACTATATATAGTGATAAAAAAAGAAAATAAATAATAAAAATAGAAATAAATAAGAAAAGTTTATGTTAATATATACATAAAATAAAATTAATACTTCCTCCCAATCTGCAAATTTAGATATTCATTATTATAATTGTATATAGGTTAATATCGACTGTTAATTTTAGCTATAGGTATTATTATATGTATATATGAGAACTAAGATATATATATAAGATGAATATACATGCAATAACTTTGTAAATGTGTTTAGAGAATGAGTTTTGAATGTAATTTTATGATTTTTAGATAACTCAAATGACGAAAGTCTCTAATATCGAGGTTATATGAATTTGAATTTTCAAATATATATCTATACCATAATACAGTAATACCTCAGAAGTCGAACACAATCCGTTCCAGAAAAGTGGTCGAATTCCGAACGAATTTCGCCCATAAGAAATAATGGAAACGCAATTAATGTGTTCGAAGCCCCACTCGACAGGTACAGTACAGGTATATATAAGTA
>JAAAKE020118784.1:0-15703 GCA_010014785.2 Anisolabis maritima | reverse complement strand
GATAGAACCATTTTCGCCCCTCCAAATATGAACGGACACGCGAGTCTATCAACCTCTCTAAAATTTTGCACACCATAATTGTTAAACTCACTGGTCTATAATTACAAGCTATGCTCTTATCCCCCCCCCCCCCCCTTGTAAACAACCAACGCACTTTTCCCAACTAGAGGCAGAGCTCCCTCCTCTAAACACCTATTAAATAGAAAATACAAAAATTTTGAGATATTCGGATTCATCCTTTTTGAAAGATCTATATTCACTAATTCCTTATACATTAAATTAAATTTTTATAAACATAAATATAAAGCCCAATATGATTATGTATATTACTATATGACTAACAGTTTGATAAACGAAGATTTATTCATAATTTTTGAGTTGATAATAATTTGTGAAATTTGGTTGTGGGTTCCCGGAAGCCAAATTCAGGGTCTTTGGAACATGACCAACTCGTCATTAAACCCTCGACCTCAAAGGCCAGGCTTATCTGGAGGCCTACAATCCTAATTACCATTAATTACAAAGAACAAGCACGTATACTTTAATATCTAGAGAAAAACAATTGATTGTCCAATGATTTCATAATATATTAAAATGAAAAAACAAGAAAATATTTTAAATTAACTAAAAATAAAATCAATATTCTAAATATAGTCTTGATAATATTTTCTGATAATTCTTATTAATTAATTCTATATGAATAATGATAAACATTCATTCAAAAAATAAACTTCCTTCCTTCCTAAAAATGTCTCTCTGTATAAATTTTCTTTCAAACTCTTTCTCTCTCCTTTTGAAGGTTTTCTTATTTTATTTTGGAATAAGGTTAAGATATTTAACATAATTTTTTTTAATTTTTTGACAAAGAAAGTTTATTTTTTGTGTTGATAGTATATTTTTATAAATAAAGTACTATTTAATCTTTTTTTTTTCAATTAATAATCAATAAATAAATAAAATATCACCAAAGCACACAGATATCTAATAAAATTAAAGTGAATATTATCTAGAAATCTAACAGGACAAAAAAAGTGGGGGAGAATTCATTAAAAATATCATGTGTAAGCATATCTCAAGCTTTCTTTTTAAGAGTTCTAACACAAAATAAACTATGTGATCAACTTAAATTAGATAGTAAAAAGTACTTTATTCTTTAAACTTTTTCAATTCTGCCTTAGATCTGTTACAATAATGTTTTTTCTGAAGCGGCTTCTATACAAATGCCAATTTAATTTAAAAAATCTAGTGTTATGCTGCACATCACACAACTTTATCTTATCTAAGGTAAGGAAAAATGTCTGATGTGCTGTCACACGAGATTTTTTGTTTCGAGCCCCCTAGGTAGCCGTTTAACAATTTTAATTAATTTCATTTGTAGAGATTTTACATTTATGTGCATCAATTAACAATATTATATAAAAATTAAATTATTTAAATTCCATTCTTTTTTTAGTCTTTTTCGGCATCTGAGGCCATTTAGACTCCATCCTTATTTATTTGTATTAAGTGGAAGCCAATTGCATTAATTATCAGAGATAGAATTTAAAGCCCTGTCCCTTAGTACAGAGCTAGAGATCTGGCTTTACGCAGCAAAGGTTTGAAAATGGATCTTATTTTTTCAATGTGTGATGTAATTCTTGTTAACTTTAATAAGGTAAAAAATACAAACATTTGTTTCATTTTATTATGAGCTTCCATAGTGCAATATTGCATTTTCTTTTAACAGATTTTTTTACAGATATTACCATGGTCGATGTTCTGCCGATCCATCATTACCCCAAAACGACGTTTGTCCGCAATACAAGCGAATCATCGTCCCAACATCCCCATGTCGCTAAACTCGCGACAAGTATAACAAGTCAATTCCAGTCTTCCTTTATCCCCATGACTGGAACAATCACCTCCCTGCTACCATCTTCCTAAATCGTATAATCTCCAAACTTTCATATCCAACCTTAACAAGCACACTTATTATCAAGTCCTCACTCTCTCTTACTCTGTTCTTCCTGGATGTATGTAACCCCTGGTCATTATAGATTCGTTGGACCTTATGCTTTCATATCAAAAAAAAAAAAAACAGCCATATATTAACATTTTTTAAAACAAGATCAAATATTCCATAGGAATCGAAGCAAAATAGAAGAGAATATTCAGAGAAAATGAAGTTTATTAAATGAAATCCTATCGGAAGGTTATTTTAAATAATATAAGATTTACTCTTGTATTATTTTACATATATACTATTTAATTGATATTTTATATGTACATGTTTACACTAAAGAAACTCTTAAAAATATAAGTTGTTTATCGTAGTGCTCCTAGCCAGAATGCTATCGATAGTTTAAAAAAAAAAGTTAAAATAAAAAATTCAATCGGGAAATAAATTTAAGTCTATCCAGATGCAAAATTCACTTGATCTTATTAATTTCTGTATTTTATTTGGTGGTCCATCAGTTATTATGTATTTATGTTTTTAGATAAGTTTTTCTCACCCACTCCTAAAAAGATTTAAGATCTTTAGCTTAATTAGTTGATATAATAATATCACTAGTCTTATTGCTTTTTTTTTTTTTTGGAAAAATCATTTTCAACATGTTATTGGTATATTTGTGAAAAAATTTTTAGCAGTCAGGCCTTTCCTGTAAGGAAGCTTTTGAATCTAAATTTTATTAAATCTTTATTTAACCCTCTGAGTCTGAAAATCATGACTTTAAAAGGGCAAGTTTCTCTCTCGAGTTTTCTCAAATTCAACTGGCAGGAATTAAAAAAAATCAATATTTAAGAGTTTTCCAGACTATGAAAGGATGATCTAAATAGAATAAAAATTAATTTGGTTTTAACAAAAACTATTAAATAATTTTCACTAAATATTAAATAAACTTTAAAAATGTTAAAAAAATTTTTTGTTTAAAAAATAAAGGTGCTTTTACAAGAAAAAAGACATATATTTTATATTGTGCAGAAAAGGGAATTTTATGTTCATATTAACGTCATTAGAGAGATAATTTTTTTAGTGAATACATTGATATGCGCATTTTATCATTTATTGTTACAAAACTTATAATACGAATATGAAAAGCGAAAATATTAGTTCAAAGACATTTTTTATTATTATATACTTTCCTATACCCATTTTTATTTTTATTATATTCATTTAATTTCAATTTATAAAAAAAAAGACATGATTTTTACAATAAGAAACAAAAAACATGTAATTAAAAAGTGATATTGATTTTTAAAGAGTTAACGATTTAAAAAAAAATAATTAATATATTGAAAAAAAAGTTCTCTTTTTGAAAATAGAAAAATGGTTGATTGATTTACCCATCAGGTGAGAATTCAAGATTGAAGACTCCTCCATAACAAAAGGATTCGGAATCGTAGTATGTGGCATTCTTGAACGATGTATAAAAACTTTTCGCTAGATTGTTCGCAGTACCTAAAGGAAATTTGATGCCAGATTCTCTTCTTCGAATCCACGATGCATTCATTATTAGTTAAAAAAAAAAATATATAAAAAAATATTTTTAATAAAATTTGTTACAGTTTCTTAACCTTGATCGTTATACTTTCGATAAAAAAAAAACGATCAAGGACCAGGGGTGGTGATTGAATAAAATTTTGAAGGTTGAAAATTCTTAACGTGTGAGAGAGATTTTTTATAAAGATATTTTCCAAGCCATAATTTCTATGGTTTAGAAACCATATTATATATATAATTTAACACAAGTAAAAAAAAAAAACTTTAAATATCACTTGAAGTTTAAAAGTTTAAAACTTGAAACACATACGTTATAGATGTAAATAAAATAAGACTAGGTTGTCAATTAAGCAAATGCCATTTTTTCATTAATAGAGTATACTCCATGATATCAGAGAGACCAACCATAAACCAACAAAAGTCCCTAAATCCTCTAGTACTTATTCCGTGGCAATTTTTCCCTTTTCTCTCTCTCAAAGTCCATCAACCGCCAAATTCAAATATGGTATTACATTATTCAAAGAGAATAAAGAATAACTAATATCTATAAAGAATTATTTTTAAAAAAATTCAAAGGATTTATGTTCCGATTCTCGGCAATCCGATGAAAATTTATTTAAATCAATTGGATATCAATAATCATAAATATGCCTGGATAATTTATATCGTAACATTCTGTATATATAGATTGTTTAATGTCTAAAATATATATCTCTCCTAATACGAATAAGTTGGCACCGATATTGCAGCCGGATCCTGATCTGTTCAACAAGGAATATCTTTATCAAAATTTGATTTTTTAATGAATATTAGGAATAGGAAAAGAAATAATAATTAAATTTTTTCAATTTGATATATATTTTAAATTAGTTTACAGTGTTATATATAATATATAATTATAGCTCAAAATATTTGGCTGGCTAATTCTAAGATTTACAATAAGTCTCTATGTTATGAAATCACATGTTGAGCATAGTTATTTTAAGGTAATTTAAATTTTAAATAAAAAAAATGGTTGAAGCCACTAGCCAATTTGTAGATTATTTTAAGAAAGAAAAAATGAATAAGCTCAACCAATATTTATAATAAGATGAATATCAAAAAATTAAAAAAAAAAATCTCATTAAATTATGGCAAAGTTTATATTGAATTAAGTTGTAACATTTTTTAATAGGTTAAATTAAAATAAAAAATTATAATAATAAAATGAGTAGACTATGACGCTTGATGGAGAATTTTATTAAAGGCATTATATGAAGTTTCGAGATCGAAAACGAGTTGTCTGGCTTGTGCTTCGGTCAGTTCATCTGAAGCACCCATTGATGCTAAAGTTTCCAACCAGGATTGGACTTTAGATTTGCCCTCAAAATCAGCGGGCAAAAGAGAGAGACGAGCCATTGTGTCGTTTAAATCGCGCAAATCTGGGTGTAATTCGTCCATTGCTCGAATTTCCAAACGAAGTTTGTCCATTATAGTAATAAATAACTGAAAAGTATATAAGTATTTAGAAATTAGAAATCTATCTGACATAAAATAAAAGTATCTTATATATATCTTATTATATTTGTATTTTTTTGTTAAAAACGGGAAGAATATAATATTATAGTAGAAATATTGAAATATTAGTTGAATTTCTTTTCTTTATAGATATTTTTTTTTTAATTTTCTTAGGAGAAGGGATAGGTTTGATCACTAAACTTGCACTAGAAACTTATATCACAAATAAATATATGAATCAGTAGTTTAGTCAGTAAGGACTCTAAATAGGAATTTCGAATTTGTTTTACTTTTTGAAAAAGTATATTAAAAAAAAAATGGCATAGTTTTTTTTGGTATGTAAAGTGCCCTTTCAATCCACTGACATCTATTTTCAAAAGTTTCCATATATCAATTTTTAGTCATTTCGACTGTATGAATTTTTAAACAATTCAATTATATTTTATTTACCATATAGATGTTATCCAAGTACATTTATTTATATCAATTGGTATCCAAGTGATTTAAATAAATTTTCATTGGACTGTCTTGAATTCGAACTAACATAATGGCCATTAGTTCGTTCCCCGTCCTGAGCGATAAACATTTATTTAAAATAAAACATTTTTGCGAGATTGGTTTGGCTTGGTTGAGCATAATTCGCGCTCCCTTGACTAGAACCAGGAGGCACGAATTATGCCCAATATTTTGAGAAAGAGAATGTTATTTGAGAGGGTAAATTACCCACGGGTAATCCACCAGAGTAAGGGATCCACGAGAGGCTTATTTTTTCATTCTGGAATTTAGGATAAAAACTTAAAATCTGGAAAATGATAGAATCAAATATGTAAATAAAATAGACTTGTGATAAAGAAACATTTTTATTTTTATAACTATCATAAATATTGATTCTTTTTTATAAGTATATATTTTTTATCTCATAGCTTTTATATATTATACAATCGTGAGAATTATAAAATTGTGTCTAAACCCCGAAACGGGAAGAAGAAATAAATTTTTTGCTCGCAAGAGTATTTGATTTATTTGATTCTAATATATCCTTGGTTCATAAATATTTTTTAAAAAATGATACGATTTACATTAATTAATTATTTTAAAAATATAACTCACCGAAACAATATCAGCAATACATTTACTTGTATTTCCTTTATCGTCTTTAATAGTGATGGGTCTGTCTTCTTTAATTCGCTCAAGGGCAGCAGGACAATCCAACTAAAAAAAAAATAAGGTTTTGGTTTTTAGAGGTCTTTAATATAGTGACTTCGAAAATGGGATTTTCTGGAATAAAAAAATTTATATAAATAAATGAAGATAATTTATAAAGAATCTTTAAATCATAATATTTGTAAAATTATGTCCGAATTGGTTTTTTAAATAATGAAAACTAGCTTTTTATCGATTTTTATCTATTATTCAGAATTTGTTTTATTCCCTTTCCATAATAATGGTATTGATTCACTAAAATATTGATTCATCCATTATATACAGATTTAGATGAAATTAGATTTCAAATTTATCTTGGCAAATTATTTATCTTTTAAGATAATTTTGTTTGGAATAGTTAATGACTATTAATTAGGCTGATTGAGCACTTCAATTAAAGTAATCTATTTATTTTCAATGAAAAAATAAAATATTACAAATTTTTCTCAGTGGTAAATAGCGTAGTGAATTCTAAAAAAAGACACATTGTTATAATATTATAAGTATACTCTGCAAAGAATCTGGCTTTATTCTGAAACCATGCTTTAAGAGAAAAAATGTTTATTCTATCTTTTTTTTCGCTCAACACCAAACTTTTATGATCTGTTCGAACTTTTTTCATGGGATTTTAATACGTATTATGAATCTTTTAATAATTTTAATTTCTTCGGCTTTACCCGATATTTAGTAACAAAAGCCTCGATTGTGCTATACTGATTCTGAACTTGTTTGAAGGCAGCTTTATATTGCACAAGTAATTTTGAGCAAGCGGCGGTGTACTCCTTTGCTGTGACACAATCCCGGATGTAAGCCTTCTCGAGGTTCTGAAGGGTCGTAATTACAGCGAACAAGTCAGCTAAGTTATCATATCTAGAGGGGGAAAAACAAAGGAACAAATTAAACCATTGAGAATAATCAAGTTATCAATCATGTGACTTACTTTTCACGTTCTCTCGCGTTTCGGAATAATTTGACCTCTTCATAGAGTTCAGGTCGGTTCGAATCTAAACAGAAATTATGAGAATAAAATGCACAGATGTAAAAATGAAATTTTGTGGATTCCTTTTAGAAGTTTTTGAAACAGTCAAAATTTTTAATTAATTTCAAATGAACGTCCGTCCTTACAAAAAAAATATATATAAATTAAAATTATGAGTGTTTATTAATTTTTCTAAACAATAATCCAAAAAATTTTAATATTCTTCCCACACAAAACAGAAAATGTAGTATATCCCAAATGTGGTTCAAGAAGCATACAAAGCACATTTAAATTCTACAAATCATTCATTTGTGTTCTCTATAATTTATTTAATCCGAAAGAAGCGCAAATTTTATTAACCAAGATACACCAGTTTTCAAACAGCGAAAGAATTGTTATTAAAGGAAAATAAAATTATTTTAAATGATGACTCATTGGACCCTTTGATTCCAAACAAGTGTTTCATTTCCTCATTAATATTAAATACATTGAGAAATACTTCGTAATTTTTCAATAAAGTAGTATAATATAAATGTTATTAAAAAAGTAAAAGAATTCCAATGAAATAATATAGGCTATGTATGTATATTTAAATCAAATGACCTTGTATATCTTTTTTTTATATATAATATAATTTTATTGCAATTATATATATTTATAGAAAGAAAATAGAAAGAGAATAGTAATTTAAATAATTAATAAAAGGGAATTTATAAAACAGTAATTAATTACCTTGTGTTGTCATTCCAAGTCTCTTGGCAGCTGTCTTCTGAGTTGTTTATACTTTATTTTGTTGGCACACCTGACTGTCACCGGGGTTTTAGTGCTGCGCTCTGTTAACAAATGTTTTAATCACTCTACCTTTTTTCCCCTATGGTGACATTACTAAAAGGGCGCTATTTTTCGATTAATTGAAATTATTTACTATAACTTTTTCCAGATTGCTTTGTTAAATAAAATATAAATAATAATATAATTTTAAATCCATATGAACACTAGCGCTAACAAGTCGTATTCTGGCAAATAATGGAAGAAAATTATAACTACCCCCATAATAATGTAAGTATTCGAGTGGTTAAATTTGCAATCCTCGTCCTATCTTTAAGAAGCACATTCTTTAAGCAAATGTCCCCTAAGAAACGCTTCTCGCTTTTAACCATTCCCGCTTTCTTTTAAAATTCCTTTCTATATGAGCTCATGTCTCAAACAAATTTTAGCCTAGATTTCCTGCTTTTTTAGCAAGAAATGCTTGTATACAAGTCCTTCTGGCCTGAATGAACTCATCCCATATTTCCAAAGAGTTTTGAAGCCTCATTAATAACAATATAAATAAAAATAATAAATAATAGTGAATAAAATAAAATTAATGAATAAAAATTTTGAAATGAGCACTTGTCGTGTTCCCGAATGACGTAATTTCATCAGCCAATGTCAACTCAAAATATTGAATCAACAATCCGATACATTAACCTTAGTATATCCTATATGCTAAATGTACATATTTTCAATTTTCTTGTGATTGTTGGATTCGTTTTCTTCTTTATTTGTTTTTTTAGTCTTTTGGCATCTGAGACCATATAGACATTAAATGATATATAATATATATATTTACGATACAAATGATCCAGGCATATTTATTTTTATAAATTGATATCAAATTGATTTAAATAAATTTTCATCGGACTGTCTGGGCTTTTAAGGTTATCAATACTGACAATGTCAATATCTTAAACCTCTCCAGAGAGGGGGGATTGTTTCGAGTTGGTACAAATTGAAAGCCAATCAGCCCCCATCCCCCGTGCCTGAAAGATTAAAGATATTGACAGTGTCACTGTTGATTAACCTTGAGTAAAGGGATGTGGGTTCAAATCCCAGGCAGTCCGATGAAATCTTATTTAAATCAATTGGATACCAAATGGTATAAATAAATATACATGGATCATTTATATCGTAAATATATATATATCGTTTAATGACTATATGGTTTCAGATGCCTAAAAGACTTAAAAAAAAAAAACAATCGAACAACAAAGGATCAGGGCCGTAGCTAGAATATGTTTTAAGGGAGGGATATAAGAACAAAATTTATATCAATATGGATTAAAAAAACATTAAATATTTAATAAATTTTATTTGATATACGGGTAATTAAAACATTGTCGAAAAAAAAAAAATAAAAATTATGACTATTTCTATTTAAAACGGAGTAGTAAAAATCCTAGAAATAAATGATTTGTAATTCTTGTTTAAAATCATTTCTAAAGAATACAAAATAATATTTTTTTTTGATAATTGTTAACCACCCCACTGCGGCCGAGAGGTTAAGATAATGACATTGTCAGTATTGATAACCTGAAAAGCAAGTGTTGTGAGTTCAGATCCCAGGCAGTCCGATGAAAATGTATTTATTAATTACTAAAAGATTTAAATAAATATATCTGGTTAATACCTATCCTAAATAATATATAAATGTGATTGTTTAAAAGTCTAGATGACCTCAGCTTTCGAAAAAACTTAAAAAAAAAAAAACATTTAAAATTTAATTTCCTATTCTCTTATATTTTAATTTATAGCCTATATATATTTTCTAATTTTTTTTTAGATTTTGGGGGGGGGGGGATATAAATCCCCTGGCTACGGCCCTGTCTTGAAGCAATGATAAAGAATCTTGTTTCATAATCCAATTTCACTTGTTTGATTCCTCACTTGAGCATTAAAGTGGTTAAAGCAGAAAAAAGTCGAGGACTCCAGATTGCCTGAGGTATTAAATTTTCGATTCGAAATTCCGAATTCTTTTTTCTTTTAATTCCTTTTTAATAATTATATTTTTTTAACAAAGTTTGTTTATTTTGGTATGTTCTTGATCAATATAATATATTAATTTCTTAATGTTAAATTCTAAAAATAATTCAATTACCATCTACAGTAAATTTCACTTCTATTACTAATCTTCCCACATTTAAACATAAAAAATTGATTTAACAAATGAGAGGATTAGTCACAAAAAAATATTGAAATGTTACAACATCTTAAGCAATAAAATGAATCAAAATGCAATTTCTTTATTGATGTATAATACTCCACCTACCATTTACCTTGAATTCTAATTTCGTTTTTTAGTGTCTTTCTAATCGTTAAATAGAAAACAAAAGATAAGATCTTTTCCTTTATAAAGTAATTTGAAATTGAAATGAAATTTCGGGGGGATAACTCCTAAAGAGAGGCAATAAAATTCAATTCTAACCTAAATTTTTTGAGAATGAAATAAGACAGATAGACGAGCTAATTTAAATGAATACATTATAATACTTCATGTCAATAAGTTGGAATCCCGGCGGGAAAGTAAAATTAGTTTATACTAAGGGACAAAAAATACAAAACAAACAATAGTGTGTACAGTTCGGCGCTGATAAATGAGTCTATTCTTTTGTTTCTTTCTATTTAATTATTATATTAATTATAAATTAATAATAATAATTTATTGTCATGACCAACATCTTTAGATCATTCGTAAGAAAATACATATACAAATAAGAATGTTGAACACAAATTTTATCTTTATTTTTTTTTACGCCTATATACTATCATTATGTTTTGGAGGGCAGTTTTGGTTGATGCAAAATGCCCGGCGAAAAATAAGGCCCAATCATACCCTGAAGACTTAAAATTATATTTATATATTTTGTATGTAGATCAAAACTCTAATTAAAACAAACGATGTCATGAACAAAAAATAATAACCAATTTTTTAAGAGCCTAGACTAGGGCTTTGACTAAATTTAATAAAATATGCCGATTATTAATAATTGAAATAGACCAACTCCTCCAAATTTAGAAAAAATAAAAATGTAATTTTTTTGCTACCTTTCGTAAATATTAAATCCGAGCTTAAGATGTTTTTGATTTATTTTGTTACACAGACAGATCATTTTGCGAGACTCAGGAGACCATTATATTCATAGTACATTCGCTATACTAAATATTAAATTCGAAGCAAGGAAATACTGCCTCGTTTTGTTAAATTTCCGCTCTTTGATTCTTGATATTAGCGTCTATTTTCATTAATTTTTTGCTTGTCACTTTACTCATTTACAAAGATCAATATTTTATAAAGCCTTTGGTTCGAAGTCACACATAGGAAACCATTAAATGGGTCAATACCAACCTAGACCATCTATCTTATATCCAAAATGGGTGGGGCATTTCCAGTTTATTTACATCCTTTGATCGATATATGTACTTATAATAAATGGACAGGTGAGGTGTCATGCAAGGATATAATAATGTCGTTATCTTTTTTAATTTATTATTATATAAATTAATTAATGCAAAGTTGTTTTCATTTTCTTATTATATCATGATAGATTATTTACAAAAGTAAAAAAAAAAAAGATTTTTTTCTTTTCCGACATGAGATACGGAGATGGGGCGAAAGGGGCCGATCCGCCTTAAATCGGCGCCCCGTCTCAAAAGAATCATATCAGCATGCTAAAAAATTCAAAAACATATCATTAATTTTTTCTCGATTTTTCTTTTATTAATTAATTCTTTTATAATTAATAAATGAATTCAAAATAAGGTGCCTTTATTGAAGATTCCCCCTCTTTGAGGATTAAGTATTTCAATTTCTCCCGGGTGAAAAATTAAATAAAGAATAAAGGAAATGACAAAGTTCATGTTCCGAATTCCCGTTTCATAATCTAAGGGTTGTCTGCCCATCCTAAGCGACGAAATTAATTTAAATCATATTGGCTACCAAATAGATATAACAGATAGTGTTCAGTTATATAGTAAAATTGTTGGACCGTAGGTCTTGTAAAGATAGCATGTCCACCGCGAAAGCGGAAAATCCTGGTGGGAGTCCAAGGGGCGTGAATTATGTCAAACCAAACATAAACTCATCTCGCAAAAAATGTTTAATCTTAAACGATATGTTGACTGAGTTTCACAGTTTATGGGACGTTGTTTGAACATCAAATATTCCAAACAAAGCTCTATCAATCAATCGATATTAGTAAAATTAATGTCCATATCGCCTTCAATGTTGAGAGACAAAAAAGAGAAAATTTCACATTCAATTTGAATTCCTTTATACTCTAATCAGGTGACCACATCAATTTATAAAAGAATATAAGTTTATTATTTCTGACTGAGATGCGTCATAAATAAATAATTATGAATTTTATTGAAAAATATTGTTCATTTTTTATAAGAAATATTAGATTCTCATTATTTATTAAAAAATATAAATTTATTATATGTTTCTGTCGTGATATAATAAGAATAAAAGTGCTAAGCAATTAATAAATAATTCAGGCAGCTTTCTTTATTAAATATAAAATTATTAGATTAAATGAAATAATCAATAGCGAGAAAAATTCATCATTAAACATTCATCAAAAAAATTTTGCTCAAATATTAATTATACTCATTTTTTAAGATCCTTTATCAACACGAGTCAAGGTGAATGCCTAGTGGGATGGAAATGAACCTAATTTAATTCCATTTGCGGATAAATGAAATTAGAAAATTAAAAATACTCTATTTCCTCTTTAGACGAGTTATAATTATTTAAAGTAACCTTCATTTGCACTTGTGATTATTTCAATTATTGTTATTTTTAAACATAATCGCAGCTGAATCTAAAATTAATATATAAAATATATATATTGTTTTATAATTGTTTATTGATTATTTTCTATTTATAAATATTTATTATATTATTATTAATTTCACTTTCATTTATGATCGGAAATCTATTTAAGGGCTCACAACTAGTTCATGCTTGCCATGCTTGCCATGGCAACCATGAGTTACTCGAGCCAAGGCTGGCATTTCTTCTATTCTTTTTATGCCAATCACTCCTTCTCATATCAAGCATCATGCTTTACGACAGGCCATGTCGTATGTCGGCCATATCCATTATTTACAATTCCCGACCCCAAAATACAGGAAATAAGATATGGCCGACAAATAGAATAAAAAATTGCTTTGTCAAAAATATTTTAGGCTCTATACTCTTTGAATATTGGATATCTGTTTCTAGATTTTTAGAATTTGTTTTTAACCAGGGTTAGGACTCTGACCTACCGATTTTGAACATATAAGTTTTATCTAGATCGTTTTAATAATAAATCAATAGTATTCATATTGTATTCTAAGTGAATTTATTATAGTGGCAGTAATCAATTTCTATTCAGAAATTAACATGAATGATATCTAGGAACCAAGACTGCTCTTTCTGGTATTCTTTCCGCTATTAGAAAACGTTAAGCTAGATTGAGACATGCATGAATTTATCTGTTTTTAAGGGAACCCGAAACGAACCGAAATATTCTGGCCGTTTTATATATATATATATATATATATAAATTATTTTTTTATTTATTCACTTTATTTTTATAAAAGAGAGAAACTTCAAAATTATCACATAAAATTTATAATTTCAATCTCACATATGATTTTACTTTTTCTCATATCACAAACAAACTTATATATAACATTCGTTTCTTTGGTTGTTCTCGTTTATAATCAACTCTTGTAGGTTTTTTTTATATACATGGTAACAGCAATATGTTAGGACAATATTTTTAATTTTCACACTTTTCTTTTCTTTTAAAGATATGTTTTTTTTTTTTTTTTTTCAAGCCATTTTAGTATCTTTTTTTTAGCTCTCCAAGTGTAAATATAATTATTTTTTTAAGTAGGATTCAGCAACTAGCTCTCAGCGGTCTGCTTAGAGTTCCACTTGTTTAGTAATTTCCAACCACCTGTATACATTTTGAAAAAAAAACCATCATCTGTGAGAGTGACCTTTATAATGAATAACAAATTAATTTAATCGATCTGTTGTTAATTTAAATTAGATGGCTGTCAACGACAAAGGAGATGTGAGATGTCATTTCTTAATTGTCCCCTCGGGGACCAGCGACGTGGACGACGACGGCTATCGACTGCGGGGTCAAGGAGCCCCCCTGGGTCGATACTCATACCGGGGGTTCAGCCACGACGAAAGCCATTTGCCCGGAGGATGCCGTGGGCGAAGGCGAGTTTCTTGCCCGACTGGAGCCGTGGAGGCCGTCGAAGCCTCCACGATGGTCTTCTCCACGTGGCAACCCAGGCTTGTCATATCCTAGTGCATACTAGCCATGGTGATGTCAAAAGAGGCGAGCAACTTGTCATGCTTATCTCGGGACCACAAGGTGGTACTCCTCCAGGAACTGCTCTGCGTAGACCGCCAAAATCCGCCCACAATGTGAGTCGTCTCTTTTTATTCTCTTACCTTCTTTTTTCATAGATTTTTATATTAGTATCAATTAATAGTCCGTCTCTTAGAGCAAAGGTAAAGCTCTTGCTTTCTGACCTGAAAGTCAGTAATACGCTTCCCTTCCTAAGGGATACAATTGGCTACCAATTAATTTAAATGTTTAATAACCTAGAGAGACCTAAATAAAAACACTTCAAAATTTAAGACACATATAGCTAAACTAAAACACTTTTGCCGTACAAAATTTTCCTGCCTTATTGATGATTTACAGGTGAAACTTTTCAATTTTTTTTTTAAATTCAGACAAAACTTAACTAAAAAATTTGTGGAACTAGTCGGGAAGAGAAACACCCAAGGAGAGAGGGGGAGGAAAGAAAATCGAATAAAAACAACGGACAAGAGAAAATTTTCGAGAATAAGTGCTTTACTACAGATACAAAAAACAATTAGCGCTGAATTAAGAAAAATTTTGGATACAATTTAGCCCAAAAAAATTAAAATTCAAGAAGAATAAGAAATATGTGACTGCTATTAATATCTCCAAAATAAGAATTTATTTTTCAAATAAAGTAATTTTTCCTCTAAGCAGAGGAGGTCAACTGACCCTCTCAGCTCTCATCCCAAAAAGTTTTATTTATATCTAAGAAATGCCCCTTCACTGTGGCCGAGAAGTTAGAGTTAGTGACAATGTCACTAACCTTAAAAAGCAAGGGGTGTGGGTTCGGATCTCAGGCAGTCCGATGAAAATGTATTTAAACCATTTAGATACCAATTTTTATAAATAAATATGCCTGGATAATCTCTATCGTAATAAATTTATATATGTGGGTCGTTAAAAGTCTATGTGGCCCAACATGCCGAGAAGACAAAAATATCTGAGAAATTACAAATTAAAAATAATTATTCAAATAAAACAACAATTTTAAACTCATTTTATTTATAATTTTAAATTTGAATTGAAAGAAAAGAGTTGTTGTGTAGTGATTATAATAGGGGAGAAGGTAGGATCAAAATTGAGGAAATTCAAAAGTAAAATGTTTCGAACGAGGATTATTTGTTCATCTTCAGTCAAATTTGATATTTGTATTTATGTCTATATCAATTGGTATCCAATTGTTTTAAATAAATTTTCATCGAACTGCCTGGGATCCGAACCCACATTTCTTGGCTTTTAAGGTTATCAATATTGACATTGGCCTTGTCCCTTGGTGCAGAGCTAGAGGTCTTCACGTACCAAAGGTCAGAGGTTCGCTTCCCGTCCTGAGCGACAAAAATT
>JAAAKE020118762.1:0-15704 GCA_010014785.2 Anisolabis maritima | reverse complement strand
AGATGCCCAATAAATAAAGTTGTTCTCATTTGTGATTTTTTAAAAATGATAAATGCAAACTTGCGTGTGCTCATTTAATGAATTTTTAAGTATTTTAATTAATATTTAAAAAGGCGACGAAATCACCGTTTATGATTAAGATAACAACGCATTTGCATAATACATTTATTAAGGGCGGCATTTTTTTTTTAAATTTTTATCACTAATGAAAAATTAAAGAGCCAGAATGTTGAAAGTTTAAATTTTCAATATGTTATAGATTGTAATTCTCTCATTGTATATAATTAAGAACAAAATATTTAAATGGGAAATTTATAAATTCCTCAAATATTTTGAATACTGCATATATGTCATGATGACATTTACAATATTAATGTTAATTTAATTTTTACAATTTATGGATACACTTATCTACCTTATCAATTAACCCCTCACTCCTTTAAAAAAAAAGGGGAAATATATATATTCCAGGTGGCATATTAAAATTCTCATGGAAACCGGATTTGTTTGATTTGAAGAAAAAAGATAAAGTTTCTCCAATTACAGCTATTGGTTTTTCTTTTGATTCAATTTAAAGTACAACCGTTGATAAGTTATCGTTGGTTTTTTTTAATTGGTTATATCGGATTGTTCATTAAGAGGATTTCATTTCCACGAGAGAGTGCTGATCCTTATATAAAAATAAATAAGATTTGTTTGGTTAAATTAAATAAATGGATAAAAGAGGATAATCTTTTTTACTTTCTCCTACCAATATTTGAAATATATAGTGAAAAGAAAGTATTGCGATCGCAAAAAAAAAAACAAAAACAAACCGATATTGAGATTTCAACGAAAATTCACGTTTTGAGTCTAAAAACATGGGTCCCGCTGTCTAGCCCAAATGGTTAAAATATTGACAGAGATCCCGGGTTCTATTTCCAGTCATAATTTAGATTGGAATCTGTTAATTTGGACACTCGTCGCCGGATTTAATCGGATTTTAAGATGCTGCTTCCCCGGGGTTTAAATAATATTAAATACTTCAGGCGTTTATACAGTCGCGACTCATGATTATTTATTTGCAACTTTTCTTTGATTTTAGACTTGTAAATTTCAATTACGACCAGGATAATAACAAAAAAATTAACACTTGAAAAATTAATAAAGACATAACTAATTAATAAAAATTTTTGACCACCTTATTATAACTTTGGACTCTGATTTTTACTATTATAAAAAGCGAAAAAAAAGATAGGCAAAAATATATTCGATAGAAGAGGCAGGGGGAAGGGGCCGAAGGCGGCCTGTGTAATTAATATTATACAAAAACAAACATTCTTTTGATTATAAATTATAAAAAAAAAAAAAACCTCCCTTATATTTATTATTGATTTTAAATGAAAAATAAAATATACAGTAATTAATTAATCATTTCAAAGTAAACTTTTTTTTTAGATAATTTTATTAAAAAAAAAAAAAAAAAAAAAAAAAAAAAAACGAAACGAAACGAAAAACAAAAAAGCGCCTGATAGCTATAAGATAAAGTTTTCAATATAGATAGCCAAAAGCTTAAGCTGGTGGCGGGGGCGGTGGTTGCTAACATTTTTTTTTTTTTGCAAAGCAAGCGATCTAATCAAGAGATCTGAAAAGGGAAGGAGAATCATCAAACGAGCTTAACACTTGCTAAACTTTCCTTTTGCAATCTTCTATATGTTTCAGAGCGACTCTATTCAATTTCCTAGCGAATCCAAATACTCTCGGAAGTTGAATTTATTTTCCCACATACACATACACACATATATATATATATATATATATATATACTTGCTTTAACTCTATATGGATTAAATCATTACAGCACAAAATGCGGATTTCGTGTATATATAATTTTGTTGTTTTTTAATCCCTATTCGAAGCTGCTTGGGTTGGGAATTTTTAGCGAATGAAGTTAAAAATGTGTTTCTCACATTAAAAAAAAAATACACCCCAAAAAATGTTAGCCTAGATAAACTAGGATTAGAATAAATGCAGCTTGCTATGAAATAATGATTTAGTGACACAAAGTATTTTGCATAAGTAAACCTCAACCCTCAACTCGGGTTTTAATTTTAAAATAATGGGGGGCGGAGTTCAAGTAAGAAATGAACTTACTATTGATACTGTTTTTTTTTTTTTTTTGTACGTTATTTGCATAAATATACATAATTAGAGTATATATTTATTTATTTACTTAATTTTTTAGCTGACATTGCTTTTCGCTTGAAAATAAATTGTTATTAAATAAAAATTAAGATAAAAAATAGTTTTAATTAGGATAATAAATAAGAGAAAATAAAAATAAACTTTATTTATTTAAATAAATAATGGGTTTGAGATCCCTAAGTTAAAATAATCCCTTATTTTTCTATAATTAATATTAAAAACGGCCGCTGGCGAATTGAGAGGAAGCCGCTATCGATTAATTATTTGCAATCATATTAGGGCTCAAATTTGCTGGCTTGAAATGCTAGAATCCTGCTGGCCTCCTGGGACTTATTATCTTTAGAGAGCTCGCGCACAGAACACGACTCTTGCCTCGCTTGAAAACACTCTATTTGTTTTCTGTTTGGAACAATCTAATTATAATTAATTCACATTATTTCTATACACTTTGTCTCATCAAATATTATTATCTCTGTGCAAAATTTGGAAGATATTAATTGAAAATTGTGAATTTGTATAACAAACATACATATTTTGGAATTTAAGCTTTTACATTTGTTATTAATAAATAATGGATGTTTTCATTTTAATTGTGTTTTATTTGTATTAAATACAAAATATACTTCATTAATAAATGAACATACATATTTATATATCAATTTTTTATTTTTATATATAAAAGTGTATAATATACACAACTCAAATGTTCAGTCTGTTACAAAATTAATGTTCACTTTTTCACTTCAAATCTGTATTTATTATTTTTTTTTTTTTTACATGAATAAATCTTTAAAATCGTGATGAAATAGCGTCCTGAAAATTCGACGAAAAGAAAGTGTTACTTTTAATATTTCTAATTCTCACAACTTGTTAAAATGTGTAAGTGAATGGTAAAAGTATTAAAAAAGGTTAAACGAAACACTCCAATTTGTTCTTGGCCAGCGTGGTACGTGCTTGAAGTTGGAGCTGGGACTTTGGTCTTAATTAATTAATTCAATAGCTGACAAATTTTCCAAAGAAAATTGGCATCACGCTCACCAGCAGTTTAAACTTCTCCCCCCTCTTCGAAAAAATATTGTAATCTTTAAATTTATATGTATATATCATATATTTTTATTACTTTATATGTATATACTCTATATGATTTTTATTTTATATGATATTATTTTTACATACTTAATAATATTGTATTGTAATAATTATAAAACTTAAAAAGGTATGAACTGTATTAAAAAAAGAATGTACCCTGTACACTGTTTGAAAACTTCAAATCTTCTCTCTACTGCAATTCCGAACTGAAAAAAACATCCCAAAAAGGCATATTATCTATCTCGCTCATTACCATTTCATTTTGTTCTCTTTTCTTTTTTTCAACCTTTTAATTAATCATTCTTTAATTAATTAATTTTTAATATTGGTCTTTTTGTCAAACAAGATAGACTCCAGTTCTTATCAATTTCTTTAATTAAAATTAGTTCATTTACATCATCATCTTCTAATATTTCTTTTATTTAAAAAAAAAGTACTAATAAAGATTTTTCTTTTGAATAATTTCATTCTTTAAAGCATTTCAGCAAAGAATCAGAATTCTCTCGGGATGCCTTTTTTACTTTTCTCTCTCTAAATGAATTTTATACTTTTTCTATAATTGAAAAAATAATTCAATCTAATTTTAGTATCTTTATTATTATTTTTCATTAATTCTTGAAAGATAGGTACAAAAATAAATATTTTACGTTGGATTTTATTTATAATATTTTTTTTTCATACAACATAAAAAAAAATTAATTTTAAATAAAAAGAAAATAAAAACTTTTATCTTCACTTATCAATAAACTTAAAACTTTTTTTTTCTAATAACAACTGAAAACAGGTTCTTTGCTCGAAAAAGTTGATAACAATTTTTTCCTTATATTGATTTAGGTTATATTGTTAAATTTGATTTATTGGCAACAAATTGATCTAAATTATGATTTTGAAAGTTTGGTTTGGTTTCCAATTTAAATAATAACAAGTTTTCTTTGCTTAGCGGAGAGTCATGTCTCTGGCGTGATAATCCAAAAGTCATTGATTCACGTTTCATAAAATTTATTTAAAATAATTTGCTACCAATTATTTTGAATAAATATGGACGGATTACTCTACCTATATGATTGCCGTAGAGGCCAAAAAACAAAAATATATTCTTTAGTCTGACCGTTCTGCGAATTTTAAAAATCTTTTCCATGATCTAAATCTGTGATGCTCCTATCATTCAAACCAATCCTAACTTCCTCACTTTTTTAAAAGTCTTTTTCGGACTCCGTCCTTATTTATTTATATTAATTGAGAGCCTATATAATATAAATAAATTTTTATCGCCCAGGGTGTGAAGCCTGAACTACTGAACCTTGGCAGGTGAGAAGAGACCTCTATCTCTGCACTAAGAAATAGGGCGCTTCCTCGCTTCGAAACGATCTCTCTGGAATTCCGGGAGTGGGCGGAATATAATTTTTAAATTTATTAATCTAAGAATTTGCTGTTTCAAGGAGTATTTTCAAATAAATATAGGACAAGGGAATCAATTTCGCATCCTTAATGCAAATATATATTATGTATATTCATTGTTCTAAATGTTATATAATTATAATAGCGTACATGACAGCTGGCGAACAGAAAAACAGATGGATTAACAGCCACAAAATGAACGCCGTCTGCCACCCCAGTTCAGATTCTGTTCGGTTTTTGACAACTTAACGGGACAATGATTGTTTATTGACTGAATTATGCAAGTGGATAGGGAGGGTTATTGTGCAGTCAAACGTGGAAATTTATAATTTAAGAATTGCATTTCATTGTCAACTAAAAAAAGGTAAGAAAAATGATAAATAGAATAAACGATGAATGAGAAATAGAAAAAAATATCTAGCTTGAAAATTCGTGTTTCATTTTGCTTTTGTCCTTTGTTTGATTTCTGTGTTTGTGTGAACAAAATTTCTCAAAACATTCTAAACTCATATTTGTTATTACCTACTAAGAATGAGAGCAAGGTTTTAAATAAAATTAGCAAACCGGAAGTAATACTTTATTTCAATAGTTTTTAAATTTTTTTTACAATTTTTTTACAATGAATTTGAATCTATTTTCTGAAATTATAATTTCACATTGCAAGCGAATGTTTTGACAAATCGAAACCAAATTTGAAATAAGATATTTATTTGTTTAATACCATGGGTTGGAGAATTAGATCGTGTTTAATTGTTGGAAGGTAGGCAATCCATTTGACCAATTAACCCCACTATTAGCAAAAATTAATCACCTCCAACCTCGCAATAACAAGCAGAGAATATCCCGAGCAAGTTACTTCCCCGCTACCACACCAACTAGACAGTTTAGAGGGGACTAGCTCCGCCTATTACTATTTCCCCATCACACTTCGTCTCTCATTCCGAGACACTGTAGCTGGCATTAGCTTTCATTTATTGTTGGATCATCTATAAATAGAAATGAAAAATCTGCCGAAAATTTCTCAGAAAATAATTTTTGAGATCTGTGTCCAAAATTGTTGCCAGCTCGCAGATATTCAATTTATAATAGTGATAGTAGTTCATATAGTTTTGGGTGTAGTTTTTTTTTTTTAATATTATCATCTGAAATAATTTATTATTTAAAACCTTTTAACTATGGCCTCACTTATTCGTGACATCCAAATTTCACTTTTACTTCTCATATATTGGAAAATGGGCAAATGGCTTAGTTCCTATGGCAAAAATTGGAGCAGTATCTCGCAAAACAATTCTTTCTTTATAAAAAGAAAAATAAGGTATAAAACACTAAACAGATGCATTAATGTACCATTTAAACCAACAATTAATATTCTAAAACAAATAACACGTTTTTTTTTTTTTACAAATTTTGGATAAATTAACGTGTATGTGTGTGTGTTTAAAATTGTTAATATATACTTCTATTTTATTTTAATTTTAATATTATTAATATATGTAAATTATTATATTATTCTAATCTTATGATTTATCATAGAAACCTTTGTTTATTCCATTATCTAAACAACAATGTCAGGTAAAGAATGAGTAACGTACAATAATAAATGATTCTTTACTTGGAAACAATGGGACAGATATTGCGCACGCACAAGTGACTAACTGTCGCCACATACTCTCTCTCCCTCTCCCTCTCTTGTTCTCATTCACTCACACTTTACGGATCATTATTATTACCTTCATCTAGTTATTTGAAAATATAACATCTAGTCTAAAGGAATAACAACAGATGTTACTGCGAAAATTCATCTCACCCTCTTGAAAAAGGGATTTCATAAAATTCCCTTCTTATTGTGAATATACAATATTAATACTTGTTAGTTAATAATGTATCATGTCATATACCTATATATATATATTATTATATTAATACATCTGCTCACCTTCATATAGAATGGTAAAAATATTTCCATTCCCCAACGAAAAGAAAAGATTCAATTACATAATAATGGTGATAAACATTGGATGGAATTAACTAGATTAAATCTACCCTGCAGTAGAATATGTTAATTCGCCGATTAATTCGTGAGATAAATACTTAGATAACACGCTAACGGTTTCTTGTAAAGCGTATTTTCTGTACTAAAACCGTTTTAATGGCCCCATACCGATGTAATCCCCCGGTTGTCTTTTATTAAGATAAACTATTGAAGATTACCAGCCAGTGCTAATGATTCAATTCGAAATTGTTTTTCAGCAGCGAGGAGGTGGCTACGGAGACGGGGGTGGCTACTCCTCTTCTAGGGGGCGCTCTCGGGTGAGTACACCACATCTCTCTTTCTCTCTCTCTCTATTTCCGAAGAGAAATTGTATTTTAAGTACTTTCCCAGAAAAAAATTGTTTCATTTATTTTGAAAATGTCACAATTGCTAGTTGGTATCATTAGTATTTGAAATTTTGTTTTCCCTCTTAATTCTTTAAAATTATCAACTTAAATTTGTTGTTCTCATAATATATTTAATAAAATGAATTAGTCAAAAAATTCATGGGGTTATTCATTGTAAATGCTAAAGTAAATTATATATTAACTTACTGAAAAAATTAGAGAGTTATGGGAAATAGTTTAGTTGCTTTCAATTTTAAGAAATTATTTTCAAAATACTTAATAAAAGGAGATTCCTTTTTCCGAGGAAGAATGGAGAAATAACCAGCGCCGTTTTTTATACATCATCATTGCTATTTATTTATGCGTAACGCCACCCATCATCAGTAAAGTTGGTAATGGATATCGTCTCTCTATATAAAAATATTCTAGGGTTGCCATCTAATGCCAAAGTTGTTTTTTGAATATGAATAGGCAAGGTATGAATAATTACGTGTAACAAACGTTAGATGGCAGAGATGATAACCATCACCAAAATTATTAACTGCACTGATGATGGGCGGCGTTACTGTATTCGAAATATATGTATAACTAAATAGTGTTGATAGTGGATAAAAAACGGCGTTGGTTATTTCTTCATTCTTCCGCTTGATATTAAATCCAGCATAAAATAATAACTGTCACATTCCATTTTGTTTAAGGAAAGAAATCAAAATCAGAAAAATAGTCTAAATAATATCAGGGTTTACACATTTAATTAATATTTATAAACTTACATCTTCAAAAAAAAAGACCCAATCGGGAATCGACCTGAGATCTCCCGCTTTCCAGGCGAGCGTGCCACCTCTGCTCCACCAGTGAGACTTAATAAATATATATCACACCTTCGTAATTAATAAGCCAGACTAAGGATTCAACTTCACTTGATGCCGAAAAAGCAATCTCACTAGAGCTCACGTTTGCGAGGGTAGAGGTAGCACGCTTGCCCAGAAAGCGGGTGAACTGAATTTTTTCCAAACGTAAATTAATAAATTATATATTTATTTCATAAACTTTATTGCTTAAACCCATATATGATATATTTATTTTTATAAATTTTGAAAGGTATTTTTTTTCCTGTAAATAAAAAGAAATATCCTCTTAAATATTTTCAAATACTAATAAACATAATTATCATAATTTTTTCTTAAAAGGAAAGCAAGCAAGATAGTGTATTTGTTTGAACTCTTATTTTTTTTTTAAAGGCAAATTAGAATTAGTAACTTAAACTTTAAACAAGATTTTTACAGAAAGAAAATTTTACAAAACTGATTTTGAATATAAAAATTTTTATAAACACCAAAACAATCTCTAATAAATTAGTTATCCATTGATTATTCATTTAAGGATTTTATTGCAAAGATGACGTTCTGTTTGTTAATTTTCCGGAGTCTCTATGCAAAGTTTTGTAAAATTAATCTTTGCTCTGTTAATTTAATTATCTTTGAAATCTGAATAAGATATATAATGTAATTGAAAATTTCTTAGGCTCAATTTTATATATATATTTTTCATTATTATTTTTTCTTTCTGGTGGGGTGAAGGAAATCGAGGAGCGGTGGTTGAAAAAGAGCAGGGGGAGTGGGATAAAAGATTGACTCCCGAAATGATAAATTGAATTGAGCCTCGATGCGAATTTGATAACAGTGGGTATAGAATAACATAAGTCGGACAAATTGGATTTTGTTGTCAAAATGGAAGCTTGAACTACAAATATATATATATATATATATATATATATATATCTCAATTGGAAACTGGTACTTAGTCGTAAAAGAAAATATTTTCAGCGAGAAGAATTTCCCCCGTTTTAAGTTGGAATTTTTTTATTTACTTTTTTTTTTTTAGGAAAACTCAAGAGTAAGCTATCTTTTCCAATTTGTAAAATTTATTCTATGATTGCAAGGAATTAGGTGCTGCATTAAAGTTTCTTCTCTCAATGGATATTAAGGATGGGAATTTTGGAAAAAATTTTAATCGGTTAACCATTTAATTTCGGGATGTGCGAAAAATAACGCATTTTTTAAAAAGGTGTACTTTATTATATCTTGAATATAATAATAATAATAATAATAATAATATTAATAATTTATTTCATTTATTTTTGTTAACAATTAAAGTTACCACTTGACAATGTATTTTTTTTACATAGCTTTCTCTCGCAGCCTCATGATGTCTTTTTGACCCCCCCCCCCCCCTTAATAATTTTAATTTTCTTTTACATGATTTAAACAAGATTTTTACAGAAAGAAAATTTTACAAAACTGATTTTGAATATAAAAATTTTTATAAATACCAAAACAATCTCTAATAAATTAGTTATACATTGATTATTCATTTAATTGCAAAGATGACGTTCTGTTTGTTAATTTTCCGGAGTCTCTATGCAAAGTTTTGTCTGACAACAGGTATCGAAGCCCTTGCAATTTGACCAGTAACTCCATCTCACATTTCTTCTTTGTTGACCGGTAAACATAGAAGTTATGGACGAAGTTGTTGACATAGCGCTCTCAGGTCATTGTTATTGTAGCTCCTTCCTCGTCAAAAAAAAAAAAAAGTAAGATTCATCGACCATTTTCGAAACGCCTAACCAAACTAGTACTTTGGAGAGATCAATCTATTCCTACAATCAAAAGTGGGGATTGCTTTCGTTAATAAATTTATTTAGAATCGATGAAGTTACATTTATTCGAAAAAAAAAAAATATTTCGTCTTTGCGCTACTAGATTTTATTATTCAATCTAAGACTCGAATGGAACTTGAGTCATAGTTTAAATTTTTGCGACCATCTGATCAGCAAAAATATAAATTACAAAAAATTGTAATATATATATATATATATTTTTAAAGACAGGATTCAAAATTACATTTAAATTTTATGACTTTCATAATACTAAATTTTACATTTTCCCGCCTTGAACTTCCATCGTTTTTCAATCCGATTTGGAGTTGTACTTTAGTAGGAACTCACATTCGGTCAGACTATAGGATTAAGGATCACAATAAGACTCAAATCAAAAGTGGCTTTTCTCTTCTCCTTTTTCTTTCTTTTCACTAAAACTGTGATCTTTCTCCGAATCTTTACTTTAATGAAAATTTGTCAATTCTACAAAAACACATTCGTTAAATCGAGGGAAAGAAATGTTTCAAACAATACCATATCATTGTTATTCTTTCTTTTTAATAGTAAATTAATTACAATTATTAAATGAACATTATTTATTTATTCTTTAATAAGAAGTATTTATAATAACAAAGCATATTAAAGCATAATTACAATTTTTTAATTACTTAGGAAAATAGTCAATTATTACTTGACTTTTGGCTCAGCTCACCCCAATACCACATACTTATTTCATTTCTGAAAAATGAAATTAAGATGATTCATTAAGTTTTTAAACTAAAAAAAAAAGAATAAGAAAAAAAAAGCATAGAATTAAAGTAAAGAAAAAAAGCAACATGCTGTTGCTGATCTGAATAACAAAATTGGGCCAAAATAAATAAACTTTGTAGCTTATTTTCTTTCTTTTTTATGTTTCACTGCTTTTAATACCAACAACAAAGGATAACAAAATGATATTAGTATCAAAACAAAATTCTCTCGTAGTTTAAGAAAAAAAAAAAGTTTCTTAAGTGATATCCTTATATTTTCAAGAGACATTAAAATAATAATAATAATAATAAAAACTTTAATTTAAGAATGTGAAATCTAATATTCCCTCATTCAAATTAAAAATAAATTCTTATTATCTGATAAAAATATGGGATATTCCAGGTGGTCCCTCCTTGTTCCTTAGTGGGAGCTCAGATTTAGAGCTGTTTATATTGTTTTGCATTAAAATAAGTGTTAAAAACAATTTTACTCTAATAATAATAAGGAACTTACCTGACTCTGGTTGATCTAGAAATTTTATTAGTGGGCAAAAAGAAAAAATAATTCGGATCATATAGATTGCATATTGTTATTGATGGAATAAATATATTAATTGAACATTGAGATTGTAATATTATAGAGGCGAGTCTTGTTAAAAACAAGACTGGACTCTATAATATTTATTGGGGATAAATTTCTTGTTTTTTTATATAATTCTAATTTAAAGTAAATATCAAAAAATAAAAAGCCGGCGGGCCTGGCCGGAGAGAAGAGCAACAGCTACCAACCAAGGTTTTAATCTGCCTTTTACTTGGGAAGAAAACAAAATAAGTAAAAAATAAATTTATTGTAAAAATAAAGTGTACATAGTGAAAAAAAAAAAAAAACCAAAGCAACATAGATAAAAAACTTCATACAGCTTGCTTGCTTCTACTTCTTTTCTTCTTTTATGTAGAATATAAAATTTAATTTTTAAAAATTCTTTTTCGGCATCTTAGGCCATTTAGACTCCGTCCTTATTTATTTAAATTATTTGGTAGTCAATAGTACTGGTAAAATAAATAAATTTTTCTCACTCACGGGAAGTAAACCATTGACCTATATCTCTACTTCTATTCCAATATTTTATTTGTTAATATCACATAAAATTTTTTATTTTTTAATAAAATTAACTTTTGCCATCAGGTAAAGCCTAAGTTTAATACCATCTTATAAAAATATTTATTTCCTTCGATAGGGCCTCTTTTCAAATTTCATTTTTCAACTCTTGGGATTAATAAAATTAATGTTTAGTAGTAAAATAGGCATATCTTTCTTTACTTGTTATATTCAAATTAAATTTTTTTTATTTTTACCTTGAATACAGGAAGAGTGAAAGAAAAAATAAAAACGGAGATATCAAGTCAATTTTATTTATTCGAAAAAAGAGCAACGTTTCGGTCCTAGCTTGGAAAAAATATCACTAAGTCAGGTGGAGTACCTCATGCCACACGAGAGACATTTTTAACTTGGTGTGTTTGGAGGACTGAGGATGATCCCAAGCTAGAAACGAAACACTGCTCTTTTTCCGATTAAATGACTCCTCAATAAAATTGAATAATTTGATTTATTTTGTAATCAGTGGACTCTTTTGTGCTTTTTTGGCGTTCACGTAGCAGGGGAGAGAGATGTTTGAAAGTTTTTCTATATTTTTTTTTTTTGCCATCATATAGATTTAGTCCTTATTTATTTATACGAGTATTAATTGGTTTTTTTATATTAATAACCTTAAAAGCCAAGGGATGTGGGTTCGGATCCCGAACGAAAATTTATTTATATCAATTGGATACCAATTTATATAAATAAATATTCCTGGATCATAGTATCGTTATAGGGTATATAGATATTTTTTAAAGTCAATATGGCCTCAGATGGCGAAAAGACAAAAAATTAAAAAAATAATTGGTTTTTCTACATTTCCTGTCGCTTGGAGTATAGGCTCTGAAACGATATATAAATTTTATCGCTGTGGACGGGAAACGAACCTTTGACCGTTAGATGAATCAAGAGCTTTATCTTTGTTCAAAGGAATAGGAGCATAAAATTTCTACAATAATTTAAATAATAATAATGCCTATTATTTTTACAATAATAAGTTTTCGATGCCAAAAGACAATCCATTTATTTCTATTCTCTTTTAAATTTTTTTTCTTTTATTTCCCTAAATCAAATTTTTTTCTAGAAAATCAATACCAACACAATACCCTTTTGTTCCTTTCCTTTTCTTTGTTTTTTTTTTTTTTTTTTTTTTTTTTTATTTTTTTTTTAATTCTAAACTTGTCACCATCGACTAAACACGAATTAAGATAAATAATTAAAATTTAATTACAACTGTTGTTAAAGTTGTTGGATTCAATTTTGTTTTCGATCCCCATCACACACAAAGAATAACAACCATTTATTCCGTATTTGTATTTAGTTCAAGCTAAATGAATGAGGAGTTTAGCTTTTAAAAGCGCATTAAACCTCCCTCGGGGCGACAAATTTCTCCAGTTCTTCGGTTGTTAACTAAGCAACAACATTTGAGCCCTGGTGATTTTCTATCTTCATATATACGTATAGTGTTAACTAAAAGTTTATTCCCAGGTGGATTTATAGTATGTACTATAGACAAATCATAGTTTTATGGTGTGTTTATTTGCTTTCGGTTCTAAGAGAGATTTTTCTTATTTTGTCCATAGTATTGGGCTAAAAACGATTTCAAAAAAGTTTTTTTGTCTTTTCTGAGGTCATATAGACTTTAAATTGATATATATATATATATATCAATTACGATACATGTAATATTTATTATATCACTTGCTCTCCAATTGAATTAAATAAATTTTTATCGGATCTGGATTCCGAACTCACACCTCAATATTGATAATTGACCTTTAGATCACAGGGAGCATAAAAAGTCAACAAAGTTGCCCTACAACCCTATCGATTATGCAAGTTATGTCTGTTGATTTTTATTATTATTTTTTAAGGTTATATGGTTTGTATAAATAATAATTGAATTTAAAATATTATATTGGCTTACAATTAATATAAATAAATAAGGACGTAGTGGTAAATGGCCTCAGATGCCGAAAAGAAAAAAATTTATTTAAAAAAGTCAAAGGAATTAAATCAAATTCCAGTTTTCTCCTGAAAACCGATTCGCTTAAAATTTTAATAGCTTCCTCCTAGAGCTATAAATATAGCTAATGATATGAAAATTATTATAAAAAAGTATAAAAGTATATATAAATAATAAAGTTTCAAACTTTTACGATGAATGGTTCCAAGCCACACTAAAAGCTACACAAATAAAGTTTTTTGTTTTTTAGGACCCTTCGGACCAGAAACGTGGAGATATTTTTACAAATTGGGGGTCAAATTTTTTATGATCATAATACTTTCACCTTACTTAAATATATATTATTAAGAAAAATATGCAATAGAAAAAAAAAACATATCTAGTTGAGAGTTACAAATAACCAATAAAAATGAAAAAAAAAAAAAAAAATAACTCAAAGAACATCATTATAAAATAACCTGATAAGAATTTCCTAAAATAGCGGTTCTTAAACGGGAGGTCGGGACCCGAAAATTTTAGTTTGTATAATTTTAATACTTTTCCTATTGCAATAAAATAATGTGAAGATTATTATAAAAAAGTAAAAATATTTTTTAGCGTTCACATTTAACAAATTAAAATTTATAGTTATCGTAAATAGAGAGTGACTTAACGTTATTAAAATTAAAATGTATTTTATAATTATTCAATTGCATACGAGTAGCATTAAATATTACATTTGCTGCATGAATGGACAAATTAGTGGAGTGTTTAGCAAAAGGGATCTCATTAAATCGTAGTAAGTTTATAAATTTATTTCATTACTTTATATGCCATTATATTCTATAAATAAAATTATTTAAAAAAAAAATCTGGGGGGTCACGAAAATATTTTATAATATTGAATACATGAATATTAAAAGGTTAAGAATCACTGACTGGGTTCGGAAGTATGGATGGAGTTTCCTTAAAAATATAATTATTATTGAATTCTGTAGAGCCTGTAGAAAAGTTTTTTTTTCTTACTCCGTTCTTATTTATTTATACCAATTGGTAGCCAATATAATATAAATAAATATTTGTCGTGCAAGATGGGAAACGAACCACTGGCATTTGTTACGTGAACCTCTAGCTCTGCACCAAGGGTCAAGGCTAGAAGAAAAGTCATTTAAATAAAATTTATAATCATAAATTGTAAAGAAGTTAATGAAATAACATAAAAACCTCCAAATCGTTATGAGGGCTTAAATGGGCGCCTCTAGGGTCATTTGCACCACGCTTTTTATCCTGAGCGATGAAATTTATGCGAATTATATTGGCTACCAATTAGTTTGAATAAATATGAACAGATAAGGGTTATTTTTTAGCATCTATTTAGTTTATCGTTAATGTTTACTTATATGACCTTCATTACCGAAAAACAAAAAAAATTTAATAATTAATTAACAATATTTTTTCGCTTATAAAATCTTTGCCAATTTATATTTTATTTGGACAGCAAAATATGTTTTTAATAAATTAAAAAAAAAAACCTTATCTCATTTGGGAATTTAGAAATTTTATTTTAGCTCGTGAATGACTGTGAATGCCAATCACAAGGTTGCTACTTTCTCGCTACTTTACATCAAAGAGATAAGGAAGGCCAAACCAATCAATCTTCACCTGGCTCTATACCTCTCTAGAATTCAGAAGGGCGGCCTATTCTATAGTCTATTCACACCCTCAAAAGCAAATGGAGCGTTGTCTCAATGTTTATGATAATATGCGGTCTATTAATAAATTCAGTATAAAATTATCTTTCTAAATATGAACTGAAAGAGCCTCAGTCTATGATGGTTTGGCCTTTTTAATTTATTTTCTTGGGTTCTTTATGCTTATATAAATTTAGTAATATAATTGGGGTTCTTAAAATACATACACGCCTATATATAGATAGATAGAGGATGTTAAACTCTGCCTTGAATATATTTTTAAAATAATTTTTTATATTTATTAAGAAAAAGACAAGAATTTTTGCCATTTCATCCCCTGACGACGGGATTGAATTATGATATGAAAAGAAAATCACTTTTTTTTTTTTTTTTTGTTTTGAGGGAAAAGCCTTAAATTAAAGGCTTAAAAACCCTCAATCCTAACAAAAAAAATCATTCCCCGGTTGGTTAC
>JAAAKE020118751.1:0-15704 GCA_010014785.2 Anisolabis maritima | reverse complement strand
AATACTGAAAATGTCAATATCTTTAACCTCTCGGTCATGGGCGGGGGGGGGGGTATAGAGATTTGTTTTTCATGTATTTCTCAACGTAAGGCTGATGATTCTTTAAATAAAGGGAAATCGATCGCCTCAAAAAATATATTATTTATCACTTGATGTCTTGACACTACTCCCCTTCTGGAATATTCGGATGTCATCATGGGCTTCTACATTTTAGATATAATATTGATATATATGGACGGTAAACGTTATTCGTATATTTTTAGTTTTAATATCAAGAACTTTTCCAGAGTTGTTAGTATTTAAGTTATTTGAATTTAGTAACACTGATAGATTCATTTTTGGACCTTTTTTTTTATAGAAAATATTGTTTTACCTTTAAATAGTGAAATATCAAATGTATAACAGATATATTTCGCTTTATTACTTTCATATACGTATATTACTTTTTCTGTCTAACAAAAGAATTACGATTAAAGAGGAACTAACTAAAGAAAATTCGAACTAAAGTTTTATTTTGTCTCTAATAATATATTTTGTAGTATCAACAATTTTTCTAAAATCAAAATATAATAGTAATAGCTTACCAAGGGCGAATCCATCTTTTGTCCATTGGACTTGACCGACTTGGTTAGTGATTTCACACTCCATCATAGCATCTCTTCCTTCTTGCACTCGTACATCTTTGGGCTTGATTCGAAAGTACTGTTGTTGCCCAGACACTGAAACAGATCAGAAAGAATAATAAAAATTAGTTTAATCTTATAAAGGCATGAATGAACGTTAGACTCGAAAGGTGGAATACCATTAAAAAAGAACAACGTGACATATATTCTCTCAAATTTAAATTTTCTAGAAATATTATTCCCAATTAAAAACTATAGAAATACTTATAAAGGAGCAGGCAGCACTGTGAGAAGCCTCTACGATATTAAAACTTTCACGTTGGAGACGTTTCGACTTTATTTTAATAATGCCATCATCGGAAACGTCTCAAACTTGAGAGTTTTAATATCGTAGAGGCTTCTTACCTGGCTACCTTCTCTTTCCTGTTGTTAAATACAACAGCCCCCTTACTACCTCGATATTTATTTTATTTCATATAAGAAATTTATTATAAATTTTCACATTTTTTTAGAAGTGCAACAATTTCTTCAATTTTTTCTATTAGATTCTAAAAATTGCAAATCAAAGGCACCATATTATTTTTAAATGTTAAAATGATTATAGTCGGCCATTGTGTGGTATTGTAGATCTTATATTCATTCTATAAATCTTAAGGCTAAAAGATGTCTGTCCACCAATCACCTCCTCATTCTCCTAGATGAGAGGGAAGTCCACGCCCTCGACTACTTTCCTTCCTTTTAGTCCGTCTTAGAGATCCCGAAACGGTCCATCTATAATTATTTTTCTTCAATTTTCAAATAAATTTTGAAATATCTTCAAACAAATATAAGATGATTCTTTTTTCTTAATTATAATATTTATAATTATATTAATTCTTTTTATGTATTTTATTTTTCTCTGCTGAGTTAAGATTTCATGAAGATTGATATTTAATAAGAGATTAGTCTTTAATCTTTATTATTCCGTATTTGCCTACTTGACTTTTATTTTAAAATTAATTAAATAAATCAGCAAGTTTAAGTTACGTATGAAATCTGCAAAAATATAGGGAGAGTGGAAGCTTATAAAAAATAAGAAAAACGTCATCAGCAGCATCACTCTGGTTGCCTTCTTAGTTATCATAGCAAAGCAGACATTTTCATTGCATCCCTCTTTATCCCCCAGTTATATCACCTCACTAAATATGAATATTTATAAGATCTTTTAAAGTGTTTGTGTGCAAATAAACTAAAGCCGCAAGATATATTCAGTTTAGTAAAAGAAAATTTTTCTTTTATTCAATTTTTTTCTATTTTTAACTAATTTTTTATTACCAAAATTTTAATCCCTTTTATTAATAAGTATAAAGAAAAATTAATTTGGAAATTAAATGAATTAATTTAGAAACAAAACAGTGTGAATGTAGATATGTATCCCTGCCACATAATTAAATATAATTTTTATAATCCTTAACAAAATAAACTAGAACTAAAAAGGATTTATATTAAAAAGTAATGAAGAAAGTTTTTTATAAAAATGTATAAGGAAATAAAATTTCTTCTTATATTCCTCTTAGATATTTTATATAAATCTAACCGATTTTGACCAATATTTCAAAAGAAGAAATATATATTGAAAATTCTTTTATATTATACTGTAGTATTATTTATTGTAATGACTTAGGAGGCAATTAAAGGCTAAAATCTTCAGCCATGGATTAAATTAATTTGTAATTAACATAATCAATATTGCTCTACTTTTCCTTTTATTCAATACTTGTACATATACTTAAGCATGAATATATTTCTTATTATGACGATTAAACTTCTTCCTTTATTTTTCTTTTATCAATTTATCTATCCAATGCCTCAATTCTTTATTATTTGTGTTATTTTTCAAATATAATTTTAATTTAGATTCTTTTTGACCCCGATGTTTTAGATTTAATTATTATTGATTATTATTAATCTTAATAAATGAAATAATCAATAATTTATTTAAATATAATAGAGCAAAGACTTGTCCTTTCATTACCTTTATATTTTTTTCCTACTCTTATTTTTTTATTAAATTGTAATATGCCTACAATCAATTTAAAAAGTAAATTGTATCATTTTGTCCTTCAAATAAAGAAATATCAACATAATCCTAGAATAGGCTGTTTTCAAATGATTAGATAAACTATCTCATTTTGCTTTGCTTTCTTCCCCGTCTTTAAAAAAAAAAAAAAAAAAAAAGAAAGAGAAGAAGATTAATTCTAGATTTGTTCTTAAGAAATAAATAATCTGGCGGACATTTAATTTATTGGATTCGCGTTTTCTTGCGAATTGGTTGGGAACCACCGCCAAAGGGTTCCTGTACATACACACATACACAGATGCAACTCACATAAACACACATGTTTCGAGATACACAGATACCAACGAATAATGTTGACAATGAGATTTAAAGAAGGGCTGCTGGCTTGGTATATATCAGTTCCCTACCCACTCCCACCTCCTTCTCCCTTAAAACACTCCCAAGATGCATTGCGTTCCAGTTTAAAATTACAAGATTCCACCCGTAAGCCGGGGCAAGTATGTGTCTATATATGTTACCAGGATTCCTAATTAAATATCAGCTCTCTTCGTTTTATTTAAAAACTCCAAAAAGGATTTGATTGAGAAAATATTTATTTAGTAAGGCAGAGTTCATTATTTGCTTTCCTTATTTTTTTGCATATCTTTACATTTTCTTCTTGTTTTCTAGTAAGTGTTTAATTTTGTTCTTGTCGTTGTAACATTTTATTTTTTATTATGTTATTTTCAATTTCGGCGTTTTCTTGTTCTCCTCCTGAACTAATAGGGCGTAGGATAATGAGTATTTTGTAAGTTGTTTGTAAGATAAATCTACATGACAAGAAGAGCTTAAGCCTTCAATTTTTTTTTACTTATTTTGTTAGTTAGAATAAAAAGAGAATACTAATTTAGTTTCATTTGAAATGGGGGAGGAAAGAATTTGAACTATTCCGAAAAATTATTAACTAAGAAAGGAGAAGTTTTGTTCACATTTCATAAACAACAAAATGACTTGGATATCTAACTAGAAATTTCATTTTGCGCCTCTCTCTTGTTGGATTTGTAAAATAAATTTAAAGAATTTCCTTTTATTATATTCATGTTAAATAAACAACACTTTTTCTTAAAATATTGATATTTTTTTTTATCTTCAAGAAAATGATTGATGAAATACCAATCAATGAAAAATATTCACGTCTAAAAAGGGCATTAAAATCCATATCTTCAAATTAGATATCAACCAATCTGCCAATCAGATGATTAAATTTTTTTTTTTAAAGAAATATACTTTATTCCTTTTCTTACATATATATTTAATATATAATGAGAGTCTTGCGATTGCAAAAAAAATCAATGTCAAAATTTCAACGGAAATACTCATTTTGAGTCTAAAAAGCTGGGTCTCGCAAAATGGTTTGTCTATCTATGGGTGAACAAGAAAATTTCAAAATAATGATAAATTAAAAATTTTACATTTTTTATTTATTGTTTATATACATAATGGCCTTCAAAAGACCAAAAAAATTTATTTGATCTTAAAAAAAAGCAAAATATTAGGTCAGGGATATGAAAGGATCCTTTTCTTTCTCTTCAGTCATGTTTTACTCTTTATTTTGAAATATGATAGTATATTTGAATTGTATCATAATTCTAGATATAAATACCTCGAAAGATGAAACATTTTATCCCCGAAGGCTGTATTGGAACAACACTGAGAGAGATCCATTCGTCGCCAATGCAGAGGCAATGGATTAGAAAAGACCTTTCTCTCGTCTTTTCTTACCCTTCCACCCCCATACTACCACCAATCTCCTCATCTCCTCTACATATATATATGTACTTGCTCCTTTCCTTCTCCTAAATTCATCGACTTTAGTTCACTTGACTTGCAAAACCCGCAGTAAGTTCTCTATATAATGGTGCGTCAAACTTCTCCTTAAGAGATTTATGTTAATATGTTGATATTTTCACATGATATTGATCAAGATATGTCTAGAAATGAGCTTAGAGAAGATTCAAAAGGGCGGATGGCAAAAAGAAAGAGAAAGAGGGTGAATTCCCGAACTCTCTCTTGCTAAGAATTATTTGCTTTTACAGTCGGATTGACGCAAAAAGATGGTTTTTCGTTTTTTTGAAAGTTATTAAACTTTTTGAATTGTCACATTAATCTTACAAAGGAATGGCTATTCTAGTTTTTATTATAATATCGAGTGTCAAAAATCATTTATCCAGAAATAAAGATATTTTTAACCCGAAAGAAAAACTCTATTGTTTACGATTCGCTGTGAAATGAATAAGATAATTTTTTATAGAAATAAAATGTACTCAAGTATAAAACATAAAATTGTAAAACATAAAGGATCACCTGACCCCGAAGGCAATATCAAACTAAATAAGATTTTCCAGGCCGGTTGCATCATCTATAGTTAGTCAGCAAATATAACAGACAGCTGACTGTTGAGAAACCAGATTAAATTTTAAATGAGATTTAATTATTCCTAAAGAAGTTTTTTGACTGACTCAGTTAGCAAGAGATTTATGAAATTAGAAATATTATTTTATCAATATTTGATTCTAATTTTCATTCCCAGATAAAATATAAATATGGCTCTGAAAGAAGAAAGAAAAAATTTTCAGCACTAAAAATCATTTATATAAAAAATTGATTTATAGGTCATATTTGAATACTATCTGTCTATTTTAAATTTGTATGAATGTGATTCAAAAAACTACTTTAATATAATCTAATCTTCAAGTAGCTTATTATTATTATTATTATTATTATATTTTATAAAAAAATTTATATTTTGAATAAAATAATTTTTTTTATATAAAAAACCCTCGTGCTTAAAATCTGCTCTGTCCAATAACAAGCTACTTGAAAATTAGATTTTATAAACTGTTTAGTTTAAACGTGTGAAACACCTATTTATTAATTCCTTCTCTAAATTGATTGATTATTCTAGAATAAATGAAACAATCGATCCACCTGCCAAGCTTGTAAGGACCTAATAGAAAAAATTTCTGATATAGTCTATATTTAGAGTAGTAGGAAGGGGGTAAATATGAATTATTTTTAGTATGTATTTTACATAAATTAATCTAAATAATAGTATGTGAATTGGAAACTTGCTTGATTATATATTAATAATTATGTTCATCAATTTGTTTGATATTCAATTAATAAACAAAATTTATTTAAAGTCCACTTCTATATTTTCATTCTTTTTTTTTTTATCTCTTCGGCAACTTGGGCTTTTAAACGATACGTGAATATATTACGATACATATTATCCAGGCATATTTATTTACATCAATTGATATCTAATTGATGTAAATAAATTTTTATCGGACTGCCTGAGATCCGAACCCACACCCCTTTGAAGGTTATCAAAGTTGATATTGTCAGTATCTTTAACCTCTCGGCCACGGGGTGAGGGCTTTTCATTTATTATCATTAAAATTCCAATCTTTTTTTCTCTTCACTATAATAACTCTTTGTTTTAAAGAAACATTTATACTATAAAAGTAAACAGAAATAGATTGATATTGAGTTCCAAGTAATTTCAAATTTCAAATGATGCTCGTATTTTTGAACTATTTCTCTATATATATTTTTTCATTTTGATATCAAAACAAAAAATGAAACGTCGATTCGTGACGTTGGTTTGATGGGTAAAAGGACAACTGAATCACATCCGCAAATATCCCTTCAAGAATTTATGGATCCCTTCCTCTCTTGGACCCTTTTGATATATATAATCATTCCACCGAAGCTTCAAATTTATAACCGACAAGGGGGTGGATGCACGGTTTTTTATTTGTTTATTTTTTTGTATAGTCACACAGTTCTCTGCGATATCTATTGGCCACGAAGCGCGCATTTACCTCCGAATGCTTGAAACTAACCCTAAAAAAAATCTAAAGGTTATATAATCAAAAAGAAAGAAAAATATCATTCACTTTTTTTTATACTAGACTAAATAAAAAAATTTCTTTACTTTTTACTCTTCAAAATGATAGAATATTAATTTAAATAATAAAAGGTGCTTTTATCATTCTAGTCACTTCAGTTCATTCTGTTGTTTATAAACGAAATTATCGGTACATACCTCGCATAAATACATACTTGACATCTGGGAGGTGTCATCTATTGAAGTTCCTATTCTTTTTTGATGATATATATAGTTACGAATTTGCTCGCGCACATCTCATAGTATTGGACAACTACCTAACGTCCATTTCAAAAAATATAATAGAAACTTAGAGTTGGCCAATCCATATCAAACCAAGTAAAAAATGTAGACTTTAGGAGTTTTCAATTTAAATAAGAAAGAAATATTTTTTTAAAAGTATATTGATAATCCACATCCATTCAAAATCAAATTAATAAAAAAAAATATTTGGCCTATAGTAACTAATTAATTTTCTAAAGAAATTTTAAAAACCATCTAATTTATTTCCTTCTATAATTAATTGAACATTATTTAATTTAACTTTTATTTTCATTGTAATTATGATACTTGTTCGAATAAAATACCATTTTTTTCTATATTAGACTATATATAAAAAAATAAATCATCAAAAAATTAATAGTTTAATTAATAATACTCTTTGGCCGATATATTGAAAAGCTTAGGTGCATGCGACGAGGGTAAAATTTCACTTTCATACGTTTTTTCATTATTGAGAAATCTTGTCCACAAAAATTCAGACAGACCATGTTGCAAGACCCATTTTTTTAGAATCAGGAAATCAAAATGTGTATTTCAGTTGAAATCTCGACATCGATTTTTTTGGCGATCGCAATAATTTTTCACTATATGTTTCATATATAAGTAAGAGGAAGTAAAAAAGGATATTTTTTACATTCTGACTTCTACATATTGGCACTGTTTATTAATTTTTTTAAATTAAAAACAAAATATAAAAAATTTGTTTATTTAATCAGAAGCTTTTATTTTTGTTCAATATGTTAAACCCTTCACACTTTGAATAAACAAATCAAGTACATGGTTATTTAATGCAATATTTATTCAGTTGAAAGAGAAGACCACTCTATGATTTATTTTAATCGTTTTATCTTTGAAACGTTAATAAAAATTTTTTAATTCCAACGTTCAAGAGCATTAAAGTGGATAATAAGCCAAAAGAATTTATAAATTTCGGTATTTTGATTAAATTTAATAAATATTTAGAGTTAATATAGGGATTGCCAAAACCTTACACTGAATGGGGATATTAAAAAAAAAGAAATATTTGTCATGCCTTTTGTGTCTCCTAGGTGTAAGTTAGAAGTAGAAACCATACACTTCATCTGCACTGTTAACTATATTCCTCTCACAATCATAAGCTTTTGAACTGATGAGCTGCTTTCAATAGCGTCACAAAACCGTTTCATTGCAATTTCCTTATATAGGATTTCAACGTACCTAAGGGACGTAAATAAGAATTCCCTCTGAATGTTGTACTATTCGCAAGGAGTAGGCTCAAGCCCAGCCATTCCTCTAACTAGGACATCCTCTCTAGCATAGATTAGGTTGGATGAAAGAGCCCGGGTGGGATTAGATATAGGAGTATTTAGCTTGATAGAAATTAATGCAGGAGGAATTAGAGATAGGAAATCTGGTGCAGATAGATGGCTACAACCACATATCGGCTGAATTTTAGGTGTGAGTCTCTGCACACGTAAGCATCTCGGGTACATAAACGGGAAACCGGTACCTGGGTCTATATCCAAGTGCAAATGAAAATGAAAAAAAATCAATGTACCTAGTTAAAAATAAAAATAAATATTCACTTGGAAATGTCAGGAGGAATGCAATCAGTTGACTATCTTGTAAAGATTCTGAATTCAAATTAAACTACATACATTTTTATCAATCTATCAGTATTAATTACTTTTATTTTATGGAATTCATCAGCATTAATACTCTATGAAGGGTATCTAATTTAATTGGAATCCTATTTTACTTCCCCTTACCTCTTTATGTAATATATAATATAGAGAAAGTATTGTTTATATATATATACATTTATTTAAAAAAAAAAAATAACTTTATGAATTTTACTAAGAGAAAAATGTTTATCATCAAAAATGAAAAATTCTCTCTCTGACCAAAAGAAAAGGAGAAATCCCCTATCTCCATTAATATGTACTCTGTATAGGTATTCTTTAAATAAATACTCTCTCTCTAATATAATAGATGGGAAACATTCGAAAGAGAGGGAATATACCTGAACCTTTCAAAAGAAATGAATATTTAACAAACGAAAAGTTTGTTAATTCTGATTTTTATTAAAGAATTTTTTATCCTTTGGAAGAGTAATAATGTGTAGTATCTCTCTGGTATCTGTTCTTTATAAAAAGTACCTGAATTAAAAAATATCTATTTTTTGTGAAAGTTAATTTTGTTCTCTGAACAAATTAAACTCTTTATGAACTTTTCCTTGAGTTGCTATAAAATCTGGCGTGACTAACCGCACATCACATAACTTTCTCTTAAATACTTGGATAAGAGAAAGTAATGTGATGCTCTGTCACACCAGATTTTTGTGTTGATATATTTTTTCTTTCTGGTAATATAGCAGCCCCGAGAGGTAAATAGTGACCCCACCAATTTTTTCATTCCAAATTTATCCCAAGGAAAATATTTATTTTATTTATTTATTTATTTTTTTAAAGTCTTTTCGGCATCTTGAGCCATAGAGACTATAAACGATACATATATTTGATTATTACGATACAAATTATCTAGACATACGAATTTATTTACACCATTTGGAAAATATTTATTCTTATATTAATAAAAAAAGTAATAAATTAAATTGGTTTATTGAAAAGTTTCGAAATGCATGCGCTCTGGATATTTAGCTTAAATATAAAATTTGAGCTTCGAAAGTTTTTTCATTTTTGAGATATTTTGTTAAAACATACACAGACTATTTTGTGAGACCCCCATATTTTTAGACTCAGGGGATCACAAAACTTTTCCTCTACTATATATTACATATATTGGTAAGAGAGTGTAAAAATATTTTAGCAGTTTAAGTCTAAAAGACTATGTTTGCTCAGATTATAGGATTTAATAATTATTTGATAAGATTTTGAAAATACATAACTTTATACTAAACTTAAATAAAAGTTTGAAAAGTGGTCTATATATTTCAAAAAGTTTTCCTTCCCTTTTTTCGAAGCAAATATTTTTTATTTATTTAAGAAAGATTTGAAAAATCGCTGCATCCTGCCTCTTAGTTTTTCTTAAACTATCAGATTTTAATTGTTTATTACTTTCTCTTACTTAACATAAGACATAACTATTGAGTCATTTGTAAATAGGTTCCACCGACACACAAAATTTTCCCATAGATGAGACGTAGCACAATCTATTTCTCGCAACCAAAATAGTAAATACCAAATTTCATCAAAATCGTCTATAATCGAAAAATCCATTAGTGAGTTAGTAATTTGGGTTGCCTATCTTCCAGCATGCGAAAACTAACAAATTTATATACTCCATGGTAATTCGTTAGACATATCGCCAATAAACTATTTTTCTATCATAAAAAAAAAAAAGTAAAAATACAATGTTATGATGAAATTCAAAAAAAAATCTTTTAAATTATTATTTCTTTAATAATCACAATCTAATAAATCACATTTTTTAAACTCTTATCGGCATCTGAGGCCATATAGACATTATAACATATTTATTTACGATACAGATTATCTAGGCATATTTAATTACATTACTTGGTATCCAAATGAAATAAATAAATTTTCATCGGTTTGTCTGGGATCCGAACCTACACCCCTTGGCTTTTAAGGTTATCAATATTGACAATGTCAGTATCTTTAACCTCTCCCACGGGGTGGGGTGGAAGGGCAATTACAGTGACATTAATATAATGAAATTAATTAAAATAACGGATTATCAAAAAGAAAAAAGTAAAGTCAAACTCATCTTAAGAGGATAAAGAGAAACTTGACAGCCTGACCCCATTTCATTTGAAATCATATTTTTATTTTTCTCATTTTCAAATCATTTACATATAATTTTTTTTGTGCGTAGAGAAGATTTCCTTTTACATTCCCTTAAAGAATGAGTATTGCCGACTTTAAAAAAATCTTAATACATATTAAAATAAGCTTTAATCAGAATAATTAAAAATAATGATGAAATAAAAAGTAAAAATAATAATAATCGTAAAAAGAAGGGATAATGAAAAAGAATTTAAAAAAAAATCTAGCTAAGAATATTTTTAATAATATTTTATATGGATATAAATGTAACAAAAGATTAAATATTAATAAGAAAAATTATTAAATCCTTAATTACAAAAAAGTTAATTTTTAACCATTTGCCTCTCACGCTCTCTCTCTCTCATTTCACATATATTTTAATGACCTCGCCTCCTTCTACTTTCCACTCATTAATAATTTGACTCATTGCAATTTTTTTTTTTTTTTTGAAAACCATTATCCAAAGTTGCCTAAATAAAAATTTCAGATAACTCTGATTCAAAACTCTTGGATTATTACTATTTCAACAAGGGGTTGATATTGATTTTACGTTAGCATAACCAACACATATACAGAAGCATTTCACGTATTTCCATCCCCCATAGTCCTATAATTCATATCGAGTCATTCATCAATCTTGAAATAAATAAAAAGAATATAAAATATTTTAATACGAACATATGACATTTTGAAGTATTTGTTCTCAAAAATTAATTTTAAGGGAGGGGTTAATTAATAATGATGATATGTTCATCATCATCATCAAATCAATAGCCATTCTCCTCTTTAAAAATACAATATTTGGAATTTTAGGATTTTAATTAAACATGACCACTCTAACGAATGGTTATATAAAATTGTTAATTAAAAATTGTAGATTATAATAAAAGCGAAATGTAGAACATTGGACTATAATTAATATCTTATATATAATTAAAAGTTGGACAAGGGTAGACCGCATAGCAGCAGCCCTGGGCCGGCATTTTGTGTGCAAATGGTCTTTTGTTTCAATTGAGAGAAATTCGAAGACTTGCTTTTCTTCTTATTTTATGGAAAAACGGCTGTTTGCCCTGGAGGTAGTTTTCTGGATGGTTAAATTATAACCTGGCATGCGCAGTTACCCCCGGCCATTCCATTTTCATTCACCCCATCCTTTACATCACTACCCCACCATACCACCTTTTCTTTCTCCATCCTTCTACTTTTTCGCCTCTCGTCTTTGAGCCCACTTTATTTGTATTTAATTTCAAAAATTAGAAAACTTTTTCCTTCTCTACCTCCCCATCCATCCATTCACTTTCTTTCTCTCTCTTTCTCTCATTTTTTATTTTGCAAGTAAGAAAAGATGAATAGCACTTTTACAATGTCGCAAAATTAGCGGACAAAAGAAAATACACGCCCTAATTAGGAGAAAGAAAAACTTTGGGCCTATCGATAAACGAATTGTTTAGAAAATAAAAAAAAAAAAATCTAAATATAACAATCATAAATTAAAAAAAAAAAAATAACTTTTTCAATAAATTTTATAAATATGCATTGGAAAATTTATTATATTTGATCAACTTTTTTAGTCATATCTCAATATAATCCCTACAAATAAATTTTTTTTAAGTTATTGCATTTACTGATAATCTACAATTAATATACAAAAACCTTATTAATTGTTCCCATCCACTTATGATCTTCAAACGCATTTTTTTTATCCAGTCTTTTTTTTCTTTTCCTTCCTTTATTATCTGTAGAGGCATTTTCATTCTTTTATTCTTATAATTAAAATTTTATAAAAAATAAAGCGAAGAATCTTAATGAAAAAGTGAGAGAGAGAGAGAGAAGAAAAAACGAATAAAGAACATATCATAGTTAATTGAAAAAAAAAATAATATTAATTGATATGCGTATATTTTTTAAACTAACCAACTCTATACTTCACGTTCCAACCTTTACTTTTCCGTTATTATTCTGATTACTAAAATAATTGTACTTCCAACTGATTAATGAATTCTTTTAAATTTTAGTAGATTACATTACATTACATTATTGGCTTTTGACTTGACTCTACAAATTTTAGTAGATACCAATCAAAATATTTAATGACTTAATTTTTAATATAAATAAGTTTTATAATTACTTTTGAAACCAAAAATGGAGAAATCATTAATTTTACAAGATTATATCAATATTTGCCCGATTCCCTTTGAAATTAGATAAAAATTTCTTATTTTGTGGACTTAATAATTTTAGAACTTATGAATTAATTCGTTTTTGTTTTTTTTTGATTATTTATATTTTTATAAATATTTTGCCCTGATGGGAGCCATAAAGACCCCTAAATATTAACAAAATATTTTTATAATCTATTTTGAGTTAATCTAAGAAAAGAAAATTAAATTCAAAATATTGTAATTTGTTAATAAAATTGTTATTATATTATGGTTGGCTTCCGGGGGGCTTTTCAACAGCATTGGTCCTGGGGGCCAGCCATCCGAGGACCAGCGCTGCTTGGCCTAGCTTGTCAACTGTGACTGTATCATATCGTTATGTTTATAATATTTTCACTATTTTAACTGTTTAATAAATAATAAAGTGATATTAATATTATAGTGAAAATATGAACTCGAATTGGCAGCCTTTAATAAATTTAAATTATTTGAGGATTAGAAAAAAACTCAAGTCAATATGATTATATTATATTATTATAAATTATATTTTATTATTATAAACTCAAAGATGATATTCCTCAAATTCAAATTTAGTTCTATAAATAGATATATACAATGGACAAAATATTAGTAATCTATTAAAGCCAGAATCATTTGACCAATTAAATTGAAAGCCACAATCTTATTAGCTGCCCTTGCCCTTTAATCTAAAGATAATCAGCAGTAGCTTATATCTAAAAGCATCACTAATTAAATGATATATAATTTTCTAACTTCTAAATCTCTATAGAAAAGAATGAGCTAATTTTTCTAAGGAAACTTAAGATTTCTTTCTTTAATCAAGATATTCGAGATAATTGATGAGAATTCTACATTATCTCGTTTCTTTTCGTGGACATGTCTTCTTTGCCATGAGCTATTTTTTTTTTTTTTTTTTTAAGACCTTTTCGGCATCTGAGGCCATTTAGACTCCGTCTTTATATTTTATTAATTGGTAGCCTATGTAATTTAAATAAATTTTTGTCGCTCAGGACGGGAAGCGAACCTCTAACCTTTGGTACGTGAAGCTAGACCTCTAGCTCTGCACCAAAGGACAGGGCATGAGCTATATTGGAACTTGAGACAATTTTGAATTCAGTTCCTAAAATTTAAAAATAAATCATTTTGTTTGTTTTTATTCGGCATCTGCGGCCATTTAGACTCCATTTTTATATTAATTGATAGGCAATCTTATATAAATAATTTTTATCGCCCAGAACGGGAAGCACTGACCTTTGATAAGTGAGGCAAGATCTCAATCTCTGTACCAAGGGACAGGGCTATTATCTATATTTAATATAATTAAATCCATGACACCAATCTAAATAGCGATGTATTTAACTGTTAAGCCTTTTTTAAAACGCATTTAAATTGTGTTAAAATAATAGTGGTGTCAGAAGGATTATATAAACATATTAAGTTACTATTTATTTAAAATAATTGCTCTGAAATGTAAATATTTCTTTATATTATTTGATTTGGAGGTGAATTAGGATTTCACTATAGTGATTTTATAGTTAATTGAATGATTTAAATTTTAGTTAGATATGATTAATATTTTATAAATCTAAAATATTTTGCATACTTTGGGCTTCTGATTGCTAAATAAATTAAGACGTGAATGGCAACCAAAATATAGGCCAAAAATATCAATTGATTAATTCTTCCATCTTATGTTTTATTTATTCTATACAAAAATTTAATAGATGAGGGGAAAAAGACAAACAACGTTATAACTTGTATAAATTGTAAGAACAATAGTGAATAAAAGATTTCCCCAAAGGGGGTTTTTGGTGCAATGAAATTTTTGATGTTCCCCTTCTTTCTTTACGTTTATTGTCGGTGGAGTTTTTTTTTTTATTATTTTTTATTCCATAATGCAATTGTTTTATAAGAGACATTAAAACACATTATTTACAAGTAAAACACACACAATAGTATTTGAGAATAGGGTTATAAATTTAATATATTATTTTAATTAAAATATAACGCGACATTTTTTTTTTTTTTTTTTTTTTTTTGAGGCAAGAGGATGGTAATTTTTAGCAAACAATTCCCCAGACATAAAAAATATAAAATACTGTTCCAATCTCTTTGGTTAAAAAAAAAACTTTAAGAATTTATTCTACTCTCGCATTACGGCTAAATGGGCTTTATTTATTTCCAACATTTGTGTGAATCTAAATTTACTTGTGTGAATAATATGCCTCTGTATAGATTATACTATGTAATATAATGGGAGTCAAGAATTTTATGAGACTTTATTATAACGCGACCCAGGGCAATAAGGCAAGAATCAACTCAAATCAAATTAATTTCAGAACTAAAATATTAAAATCTCTCCTCAACTTCATTGATCATTGTTGCATATCCATCGACATATTAATCGGTCATTCACCTATTAACAGATTACTGATTAATCAGTAATTGGTCAATTTGCTTATTGGTGCAACTCTAATAATAATAGATGACACCAGTGAGAGCAATTTTGCCAATAGTGATTAGAGAGGAGATTTCAACCATTTATCAACTAATATTATGTTAGAATAATTTTGATCTACAATAAATTACCAAATAATAAAATAATCCTATAACTTTTTAATAGATAAATTGTATCCAATTTCCAAAACCTTTTTTTTTAATTGTCATCATAATGAATATTCTTATAAGCATGGTTAAGGAATCAATTTAGGTATAAAAAATAGACAAATTTTTAGAGAAAAGAATAAAGTTGGATTAATAGATTATATTTTAAAAGATAATTAAAATATATATATGTACGGTTAGCAATCTTATTTATGGACTATTAGTAATTATGACCAA
>JAAAKE020118740.1:0-15705 GCA_010014785.2 Anisolabis maritima | reverse complement strand
ATTAATAATATATATATAATACCTACTAAAGAAAGATCCTTTATTTGTATTTTAAAAATAATATCAAATTTATATAATATTACTTTTTATATATAAACCTAGAAATTAAAAAACATCTTTTATGGCTGATATAAATTATTTTTTAAAAGCTAATCAACTTGCTTAAATGGAAATTTTGCGTGTCTTTTTGAATTCAAAAAGGCTTACCATAATTATTATTACATAAGTAATTGAATAAATATCATTTTTATATCGTCATAAAATGAATAAAAAAATGAGAAAAAATTGAGTTGAATATCTCGAGCGGCTTGCTTAACTTTCTTTCTACTAGTCTACTTTTGCACCAGTAATTAAAGGGTAGTTCCGGGTATCCAATCATATTATTAAGGCGAAATCAATTTATTTTCCTTCATGGTTAAATGTGTTTATGTTTATTAGAGAGAGAGACAGAGAAAGATTTTTTATCAACTCATATCAAGGACAAGAACCATCCGAAACATCCATCCATTTTCAGATTCGTTAGTTGGCAAATGAAGATGAAAATGAATATCCATAAAAAATAACTGAGATATATAATCATTTGCTTTTCAAGGTTTTCTTGCCTTTTGATAGATAGGTAGAGCCATTAATGAATGGATGAATAAGAATTGTTAAATCAACTTCTTTGTGAGTATTATATAAATAGAAGAGATTAGTTCATTATAAAGACAGTAAGCCTAAAATGAATAAGGACTTTTGGAATTGTGAAAATAATTAGAAAGTAGGCAATTAATCGGACTTAAATTTTTGTTTGACTATAATCTCGCCATTTTAAAGCATTTTTGAAATAAAAATTATAAAAAAATTAAGATTAGATTATTCATTTTCATAGTTTATTTAGGAATACCTGATGGGTAGGAGGGACCAGGAGTTACTAGACCTAAGAATGGTATTTCTTCTCTTTACGTTGCAATCTTCCCTTCATTTTCCTAAAAAACGGTGCGACAAGATGGTTTGGTTTCTTTCTTGATCATATTATGAAGCCTCAGAGTCCCATAGAGATCGAATAATTTATTACATGTTATTACTATTAATATTATTATTGTATAATTGGTCGCAAACAACAATTGGTAGAAATTTAGATCCGGTTTTTTGTTAAAATTTATCAGTAAAACCGATTTTTTCCCGAAAAACCGAAAGTCAATTATATTTTTTTTTTGTTTCTTCAATAAATAATAATTTTTTTTTCTACTGTTATTCATAAAGTATTTATCTTGTCAATTTATTTAAATTAAAATAAAAAGAAAAAGTATACAAGTATGAACGAAAGCGCAATGTGTAAATAAAAATATTATAGAGAAGTGGAATTTGACTTGAAATTTGAGTGTCATTCGTGAAGTGTATAATAATAATAAAGGAGATAAAATTGAATTTAGTTTAATAAATCGTTTTTTTTTTTTTTTTTAATATTAATTTGTTTTATTTAAATAATTTTAAAAAATTTTTAATTATTTTATATAATTTTAATTGTCACGACAAACACTGAAATATAATATATTTAAAAAGGCAGAAATAACAATATTATTTTTACACCGGGGAACAGATTTTGTGTTGTAACAACTGCGAAAATATTAAATTTTCTTAAATAAATATCTCGGGTAAATATTGAATTATAATACACAATTTATTTATTTTTATACTTTTAATTGAAACCCCCGACTAAAAACCGGTTTTTGTAATTTTGTCGGATTTTTACATGCCCTAATCTGAACCAAAGATATACAAGTCTTGTCACCACTACAGAGAGCAAGACTCGGAAGGTTAATTTAACCATCACCTAATCTTAAGAGATTGGTGATAGTGGCTAAATTTTTTGACGAAAGTATATTCGCAGGTGATTATTGCCAGATATTTCGTAGATTATTTCAAATCTCCTTCATCAACGAGTTAAAATTACAATTTTATTTTTTTTTTTGACAATATTTTTTGTTGTTGCCTACCTCACCCTATAATGCCACATAAATATATGTTCGTTTAGTCATTGATGGTTTATTTTCTCTCATATAAGTACAATAATTCGTCCTCTTCTTCTTTAGTAAACCCCCAGTTGATTTGCCTCTTAATACGTTTGAGAGGTAAATTAACATGATTTAAAAAATAATTTAAGTTCATGACCTTTTGAAAAGCATTTAGCCATTTAAACCCTAGGGCAGGTATCATTACATGCACTTAAGAGGAGAAGACATTGTTGCATTATATAAGATAAAGTTTCCTCCTTTTTTTCGATGACCAAACGAACAATTATATATATATATGGTATTATTAGGATGAGGTAAGCAACAACAACAAAAGAAAATTAATAAAATTTTTTCTTTTAAACTCATCCTAATAAAATTGTAATTTTAGACCGCGTTGAAGAAGAGTAGAATTAACCCTCAAAATATCTGGCATTAATCATCATATACTCTTGCGTTTTATTTGACCTTTATACAATAAATACTTATTTGGTATCGCATATCCTTAAATTTAAGTATTCATATTTTATTTGAAGTTAAAAGTGAAATGAAATTTCATTTAATGTTAGTGCAACTAACATATCTCTAGGATAATGTGAAAATATTAAGATGTATTGTTGATAATGATTATAAAATGAAGAAAAGTGATTTGGGATATGTTCGAAATGTTATGAACTAATTGTTAGTTAATTTTGTCAATTGTCCACACTTCATTTTTTATTTTCCAAAAACCCCTTCTTTGCAATTAATGAGACAAAAAGATTAGTTTCTCATTATTTAAGTTTGTTGTTAATTTATGTAATGTGATTTTTATTACTCAAATTAATAGCTCAATAAATTTTTAAGTGCTATTAAAGTTAACATTTATATCTTAAATTTACTGCTTTTGTCATTTACCCCTTTTTTCAGATTTTAAAAGAGAGAGATTATCGAACTTGAAAAAAGGAAGTTTATACTTTTTTTTGAGTATTGTCTCTTTTTCCCCCTAATTAACTGATTTAATTTGACAGCCTGTCTATCTAAATATAGAGAGATAAATTTCATGCTGTTGTTTTTGCTGGAATTCCAGTAAGCCTACTATTGATAAATTATGAAAATTTAGACGGCAGGATTATATTCAGTTACACTTTTCTGATAGATCCAACACAAACATATTTATTATTTACTAATCAGAGACGTATATTTATTTATTTATGCGTTTGTTAAAACCCTACTAAAATATCCATAGAGAAGCCTATATAATAGCCAAGAATCCGTTCAATGAAAATTGTCCTTCACATTGGAATTTTGTAATGAAATTATATAGTTAGCATAAACCAATACAATACGTTGGAGAAATTATTTGGTGTTTGCTTACTGAGAGGTAGACAACCCAAACTCACTTATGGATTTTTTGGTTTAATGTTCCAGGCTTTGTTGTTATATTTCCGAAATTAACTACTGAACAGAGGAGCTCTGGAGCAATTAATCAAAAAATTGATTGTGAGTTGGCCATTTGGGTTGCCTGCCTTCTAGAAAACAAAAACGAACTAATTTATGCACTTCATGGTAATCATAGTATTCCTTTTCCAGAGTATAGCTTGATTTTAATTTGATTCTGAAATTATTTTTTATTGGGGCAAAATTAATTTTTGAAAATTCAGAAATCCCCAATCACAATTTATAATTCTTTATTCATAAGTCTCTATCTGATTATTTACTGAGATTACTTTGATGGGAGTTTAATGGGTTTCGTTTTTTTGTCAGAAAATACTCGATTGATTTTTACTGGGCAGAGAATCTTTAAGATTAAATTTACAGCTATAATTAATCTAGCTTAGGGGCCGAGACTCACTGTATGTGCTAATCAACCAGTGGATTAACAGGAACCATTGAACTGATGATTGCCTATTGGCAGTGAGGAAAATTGATTAGGTTTGAAGTTGAGACGAATAGATATTAAAGAGGGGCATCTCCATATTTTACCTCTTCCTTTTTTTTTTATCCATATCGTTGTAATAATTTTTCAAAATAAGCAAAAATTAATCCTTTTCCAAACCAAGCCAGATTATATTTAATATATCTTCTTAAATTGAAAAAAAAAATGTTTATGTTATTATTATTATATATAAGATTTATATATTAAATAATGTAAAAGAATGCAAAGAATGTGCAATCTCTCTCTTTTTACTAATATAAATATTAATAAAATGAAATTAAAAATTCACTTTTTTTTAAATTTTTAAATGAGAAACATGCATTTTAAACATTTAAAATGAATAATAAAAATAAATTTTATTATATGTAATATTTAAATTAATTTTTTGTTACATCTATTTTTTTAAGGTATCATCAGGTTTTTATTTTTTAAGCCATTCCTAAAATATCAATTACATCCCAAACACAAATGAAATGTATAAAATAAAATAAAATATTTATAATAATAAAAGTAAATGGAATGAATAATTAACATAAACAACAATCTTTATTTATAAAAAAATCCGGTATGAGAGCCTAACAAACTGAAAGGAGGGGAAGGGGGGGGGGGTAAAAGAAAAATTAGACTCAATAATTTCAATTATGTTGATAAATGAAGAGTAGTTTATTAAAAAGAAGCTTATTAAGAATCTGTAACTTATTAATTCAATTTATATCAATGTTTAGAAGTTAAAGTTAATTTTAAACTATGTTTCCTTCTAGAAAAGTTAAATCAACTTAATTCTTGATATTTGTTTAAGGAAGAAAAATCTAAGGGCCATAATTGTTTTTTAAATTTAAAATTGTAATTATTATTGTTTCGGCCCTGGTTAATAAGTTTTAAATATTAAAACAATTTTTTTTTTTTATTTATTTAAAGTTGAAAAAATGTACGAACTTTTTTCAGAGATCTGGGATCCGAACTCGCCTCTTGGCTTTTAAGGTTATCAATATTGACAATGTCAGTATCTTTAACCTCTCGGCCACGAAGGAGGGGAAGAATTTTTATTTAAAACTTTAATCTCCTCTTATTAAAATCAACAATACAAATAAATGAATAAAATAAAATCCAAGCATTGCTTCATTAAATGCACTTGAGAGAGGAGAATATTCTTGCCTTGTTCAAGATAAAATTTTCTCTTTTCCTTTAATGATCAACCGGACATCTATATATATGGCAATGAAGGGGAGTTGGTAAAATCACTGAAAACCAGCAATAATCACCTATGAATATATATATACTTTTGTCAAAAATTTCCCTTTTATTAAACCTTCATACATATTTATTTGGCATCTCATCTTCACATTTGGAAGATTTGTTCGGCGCGATAAAGGATTGAAAAAATTTTTTATATTTTTGAATTTATTTTTAATTCCTAATTATTAATCCTTAATTATTAATAGATGCCAATATAATTAATTTAATAGCCCTGATCCTTGGTGCAGATGTAGGTCTTGCTTCATGTACCAAAGTGGTTCACTTCCCGTCAAAAATTTATTTATATTATTTTGGCTACCAATTAAATTAATTTAATTTTTTTTATAATAATGATGATCGATATATAAACACAAACGAAAAATCTCTAAAAATTAAAGGTGAATTAAAATTGTGAACGGGCTATCTTCCATGCAAAAAATCAGGTGTGATAGAACAACACACAATTTTCCTTAGGTAAGAGAAAGTTGTGTGATATGTGGCACACCAGATTTTTTTAATCCTCTCCAGTGAAAAACTATAATTATTTTATATTCCTATTAATTTTAATTCCCTCAATTCTTTTTTTCTACTTTCCAATCCCATTTCTCAATTTTTAATAAATCATTTTTTTAAAGATCTCATTAAGATTATCGATAGATAAGAAAATATAATTGGTTTCATGTTTATAGTTTAATTATCTCAATTGTTTGAGATATTAAGAGATGCCCAGTGGACATTTTAGGTCAGAATAAACAGTATAGGTATCGTTCACATTTCATTTCATTTTCAAATGAACCGTATAGATGCACTTTTATTTGCCTGAAGTGCTTTCAAGCACGGAGACAAACACAACAACCTCATAACCAGCCAACCTCATCGGCATCCCGTGAATTTACTATTTTTTTTTTTTTATTTTTTTAACATTTCTTTTATTTTTACCTATCTTTCAAAACATGAAGTTAAGCCTTATATTAAATGCTTCCATAAAATGCGCCTCGGTGTTTTGTGGCACCTCAAGATAATTTTTTTTTTTTTGTGTATTTTTGAATTTAATTAGAGGAGATTGAAATTTTAACTAAAAATTCTTTCAATAAAACTTTCCTAAAAAAAATCATTTAACAAAGACCATTGAGGAAATTTTGTAATCTTTGGCTTCAATTGAGCCTATGTTAGTCAAAAATGATAAACCGTTAAATATAATTTAAAAAGTATACAGTAACAAACCACAATGGGATAGATGAGTTCAGTTCAGTCAACCAGATTGGAGAGAGGGAAGAATTTTGTTTCAGGACAACATTTATTTAAGATATCTCTTGTTGCTTTTCTGGGAGGGGAAGGAGGGAGGTCAATTCTGGCCTCTCTAGTTATTTATTAAGATAATAATAAAAAAATTTATTTGTTTATTAATAAACATTTTATCAGGTTATTTATTCATACCTGTTTTAAAATAAAATCATTAAAAAATAATAAAGAAATCACCTGGGTGTTTTTGAGGTTTTTTTAACGAGATTTGTTCATTTGGTTTGAATCATCGCCGGTGTCTGGTGTTGCACACAACTGAGGAGAGAGAGCCTGAGGAGAGAAAGAGTGAGCTGACCAGATGCAGCTTCCCCAAAGGGGAGGGGGCAAAGGTAGGAGAAATGCTTTTGTTGAGAGTAAGGGATGAAGGGGTGAGCCAACTACCAAGAATTTCAACAATCGATTATTATAAAAAGTTATTGAAAAAAAAAATAGAAAAAAAAAGAGGAGAATTTTATTCAAGATTAAAAATTTCATATGGCTTATGCTGTTTTTTTTATATTTAATTTTTAAACACATGAATAATAATTACTAATTACGTTTATTAATAATCGGAAAACAAAAAAATAATTTAAATAAATAACTACATATTAATTATTAATTATTTGTCTTGAAGGGATCCCCAAAGGAGCTTCCCTTAGAATGGATCTACCAACTTAGTGGTTTATTTTTTTTTTGGATGATTCTTTGGACATCATCTAAATAAATAATAATATCACAATATTTAACAATAATTTTGTGATTATATTTTTTGCTGAATCAAGTGGCCAGTTCATGGCCCCCGGGAGTTGAACTCAGGATCTTGTCACTTGATCCACCAGCAAAATATATACTAACAAAATAATTGTTAAATATATGATGACTATTCCAAGTCTGATCGAGGATATTGAATATTATATCTGATTCAAATGTATAATTATTTCATAAATCGAAGAGAAAATATAAAAAATGAGTTTTATTCAAATGATGCCTGGTCTAATGATCTAATTTTATATAATGAATTAGTAAAAACGAAAAATTGGGTATATATAATAAAACGATTTAGAACCATAAAAAAAAGTATACTTTGTTGCTTTGAAAGTAAAGCGGAAAAAATTTCTTTAATCATATTTAATACCAAAAGTACAAAATAAGCGGTTTCCAAAGACTAAAAATTGAATAAAATACCTCATGTGGAAGATGATTTTTATTTAGAAGGTGAGAATTGTATGAAATTACAAAAAATTTAACTGAGTAATCATGCATCACATAACTTTCTCTTACCTATTTAAGAGAAAGTAATAGGATGTGATGACACTCTAGATTTTTGGGGTACATATTTTTTCTTTCTCTATAAGTTCCCAAGAGATGAATAGTGGTACCACCAATTTTTTCATTTCACATTTTATAAAAAAAAAAATAGGAAACTAAAAATGTTTATTATCAAACATAAGATTTAAAAATATTTACATTTTGTCTTCTTATCTTTTTTATGGCATTCTCACTATAATGAGGAGGAAATTGATCAATAGTTATTTTTTTTAAGTCTCCATATATAAGAAACCATATACACCTTTAATATATATATATTTATTACTATATAGATTATCCAAGCATATTTATTTACTTCAATTGGTATTCAATTGATTTAAATAATTTTCAACGGACTGCCTGGGTTCCGAACCCATACCACTTGGCTTAGAAGGTTATTGACAATATGGCCACGGGGGTGGGGGATCTTAAAGTTAATCTAATTTATAATCCCTTAGCCATTTTAATCATCGATATAGTGAATTTTGAGAATATCAAAAAAAAAAAAAAAAAAGTACAGTAAGTAAAGAAAGTAGTACTCTTTGGTCGATTTTATTTAAAAGCTTAGAGACGCATGCGTCCTGATCGTCTAGTTTAAATATCAAATTTGAGTCTCGACTGATTTTTTGTTTTTACTTTTTTTTACCTATATATGAAATATATAGGGGGAAAATATTGCAATCGCAAAAAAAATCGAAATTTCAACGGAAATACAATTGAGGTCTCCTGAATAGGTACACTCGTTGCATGCACCTCTAAGCTTTTCAATAAAATCGGCCAAAGTACTTTACTAATGCAGGTTTTTAGTTTTTGTCGATTTTCTCAGAATTCGCTCTAACGATTTTGATTAAAATTCTAATTACTAATTAATTGGTCTTTGAAATGCCTTAACCCTTATCCCTTATCCACTCCAAAATTATCTAGGAACCATTTTTCTGATGAAGACTTTTGCCGTTGTTCAGGAAATTGATTAAATTGGTTTTAAATTGGTCTAGGAAGGGGTATTATTATTATTAAATTAATTATAACGTCTTTTAAAAAGTCACTTAAAAAAACTAAGGATAAGGTCCGTTTTACAGTATTATATAAGTGGCTGTTGCTTGGAAGGGCTCATACTCCTATATATAGATTTATTTATTAATTAAATAATACCCTGAAAAAAATGAAACTTGTTTGAATAAAGTTTTAGAAATTTACAATAATTTTTTTCCAAGTGTTGGAAAGTCTATTAAACATCTGTCTGTCTGTCTTTCAGCATAAGAAAGTTGTTCGCTAATCAAATAGATAGAAACTTTGCAGGTATGTTAAGGATCTTCAAATTGAGAGAGAAGTGAGTGAGTGACTGAGTAAGAGTGAATGGGTAACTCGAGTAATCGTTTTAGGTTTAAATTGAAAGGCTTAATTAAACATCGCTAAGAAGAAAAATACATTCTCTTTTTTTTTTTTATTGTTGTTATAGCAGCCGAAATGACTTTTGTTATTAATATTATTAAAAGGTGATTAACGATGAGAAATTTATCAAAGTCAAAATACATGACTTAGACTCATATTCTAAATAAGCTTCTTTTTTTTGTCGATTGATCTCTTTTTTTTAATAAATGAGAAATGATTTTTGAATAAGTAAAATATTTTTTTTTATTATTAATTCAAATAAATAAATATTTGAAAAAACTTCTAGAATTGGAGCAATTTTTTTTATTAAATCTCTATGATATTGGCATCTAGTCAATTTTATTCGAATTACGATACGCCCCACATACGTTAATTTAGTCCAAGAGATAACTTTCTTCGAATCATAATGGGGCGAGTTTCCGCTTCCTTTCTCAGAGAGAACACTATACACTCGTCTAATTGATTTATATGGTATATAAATAAAATTTTAAAAATATTCTATAGTAAGTAATTAAATAAGAAAATATATCCGATTTAACAATAACATTTTTTTCTTATTCATTTTTTTACTTTCTCTTACTTATATATGTAATATATAGTGAAAAATTATTGTATTTTTCTCAGGTTATTGTATCAATTTATTTTTGCCGAAATTTATTACGAATTTTCTTATTAGTTTTTTTTTATTTAATATTTTTTTTTTTATTGTATATTATATTGAAGAATTATATTGTTATTGTGTTTTTTTATTTTTTAAGTCTTTTTCGGCATCGGAGGTCATTTAGACTCGTCCTTATTTATTTATATTTATTGGTAGCCAATATAATATAAATAAAATTTTGACGCTCAGGACGGGAAGCGAACCAGTGACCTTTGGTACCTGAAGCCAGATCACTAGCTCTACACCAAGGAACAGGGCATTGTATAATGTTTTAAAAATATATGTATAGCGCGGCCCTAAAATAAAGCAATTTTTAATGTTCCTGTATATTATTTTAGTTTTTATTGATATGCATTAAATATTACATCTTTTGTTTCAATATGAGGATTAAGAGTATAACTCAATATCGTATCGTATCGCATGAGATTTGAGTGTTTTCAAGGAACTTTGGATTTCCCTTTCAAAATCGGGCATATGACCACCTCTAATCTGTCAGCAAATAATTACTCTATCGATGAAATTCTAATGTCGTTTTTACAGATTTGTTCGTCGAGTTGGCTGATGACCCGTCGAATTTTTTGCCGAGCACAGTTCGAGCTTTATTTTCATGCACTTTCTATTTAATAAAGCGTCGTGGCAAATTTATGAAAATGTCATTAAGAATTCCATAGACAGAGTAGAGCTGCACATAAGCCCAAAATTGTGTTTTATATTTAAACCTCAAATAATAGTCAAAGACAAAACCTAATACATTTCAATAAAAATTAAATTTATATTCAGCAACATTAAAAACTGAGTTCCTTTTGGGACACCCTTTACCTATATATGTATGATATGACCTTTGTAGCCAAACACCAAAAAAAAAAAAAAAAAAAAACACCCACTTCGTAATTATTTACCTTTATTTAATGTTATTCAAAATTAGAGTAATCACCCTAAATTAATTTATAAAACCTTGAGAAGTAATTTGGATTGAATATAAATTATATTAGTCTCTAAAATTGTTTAGTATCAAAATATACCGTAATTACCCAATGTGTAAACTGAATGAATATCCATTCATTATGTTTTGAAAAGCCTATGTTTGATGACAGATAAATTTTGTTTAAGTCGATTTCTTAAGTAATATTTCTCACTTGAAATAAGTAAATAAAAATTATTATTAGTAAATTAGCTATTATAAGATTATAATTCTGAATCGGTGAATTACACAAAAGCACCTTTCTACAAAAGAGCTTGAGAAATATCTCTCTTTATATTTTTATTACCCGGGAAGGTTTTCGAATTAATCTTCTGCTCCCTCTTTATTATACGAATATTGTAAACAGCATAATTTTTCATCATCCATTGCAAAATATATTTTTTTTATTTGAAAAATAAATTTAATAACAAGCAAAATATATTGTTTCTATATTTAATTTAGAACCTGCGGAACTTTTACTTTTATTTATAAAATAAATATTTTTTTATTTGTTTTGTTTCAACTCTCAACTTCTCTAATATCCGATGGAAAGGAAGAGACTTTGGTATGAGCAAAATTTCCAGGTTCGATTTCCAACGTTTTTGAGACCAAATGAATCTGAAAATATCTGTTGGATCACGGGTTCTTATTAGTTTTTAAAGTTTTTTACTTAACTAGAAGTTAATAAATATATAGGAGAAAGAAAGATTTAAAAATAACTTCGGGGGATGCCCATAGATGGCTCTGGCCAGAGATGAGCTACTTTTGAGGGGCGTGTCTTCATCTACAAAAACATATCAGTAAATAAACGGACACTTCGGTAAATAAAGATGTGGATATGTATAAGATATTTTGAGAATAATTTTTGTGAGGCTTAGGGATGAGAGCCCAACCACGACCATGTTGCCAGATTTTCACAATAACACACTGCTGTTCACTCCTACTATAAAAACTGTCCGCCACTAATGCACAACACTGCTAACCTCGCAGTCCTCCGCCTTACTCTTTTGTCTAGTACATTTGTTTAAAAAGAGTAAAATTTTATAAAACATTTTTATTGATTTTCAAACACTTCAACTCGCATATGATCTTCAAATGCTTCACCTCTTTTCCCATCTTGTTACTTAACATGGTAGTAATTACTGTTAAAAGTGTACACCTTAAAAAGAAAACTAATTAAAGTTGACATCTATTTGCGTTTTTCTCTCCCTCTTTTTATTGGATAATTTGTCAACACACAAAACCTCTCTTGAATAAATTAACATAAAATGCGAATGGAGAGAGAATGCTTTAAAAAATTATTTATACTTATTTATAATGTAATTATTGTACTAAATCTTGTTGAAAATTATTATAACTAATTTGAATGCATGCATTAAATCCATTTTAATCTACTTAATCTACAATGTCAAAATATAATAGACCTGACATATATAAAATTAATTAATAAATTAAGTATAAAATAGGACATGACTATCATCATTAACTTCATTTTAGATGCATAATTTATCCTGATTTCCTAGGGTAGTTAGATATTTAACATTTAATTCTTCAAAAATATTGTCATAATAATATATAAATTAAAAAATAAAATAGTGATCAAGGCGCCACAAGCTGTTTGATTATAGTGCATTTTCCCAGAATTGTAAGTAAAGTAAAAGTCTTAAATAAACTAAAAAAAATTCCAAGGAAATATTGGATTTTTAATAAATTAACTATTTGTGATATTTAATTAGAATTTATGCCCCTTGGAGTAGACTTCTTGCTTCATGATCCAAGGGACATTACTAGGATTCCCTGAAAGACAAAATTTAGTTTTATTAAAAATTTATTTTAATTTAATAAATGGCTGATGTGAATAGGAATGGGCGCAGGCAGCCAAATAAAAGTCTTTCTAAAAAAAAACGAAATTTTTTTGCAATCGCAATGCTTTCTCATCATATATTACAGATAAGGAATAAGAGGTAGGAGAATGTTAAAAATTATGTATTGTGATCTATTAAATAAGTTGTGATAATGATCATAAGTCCTGAAGAAGGGCACACATTTGCGAATCAAAATTAAATTAATTAAGATACTTATTTAATTACTCTCTCTTTCCGGAAAATAAAAGTATAAAATTTCCCGTAAAATTTTTGGTCATTTTTATGGATCAACGATTAGATTATCTCTCAATTGAGGTTTAAATGAAAAAACGCCATAACAACCTAACAATTATAAGAGCAATTCTGTAATATGGTGATCAATACGAACAATCCTTTTTCTCTCTCAAGTGTTAGGAAAATGCGCTAAAACATTTTCTTATCAATAAAGATTATCCTTGAATATAATTGCGTATCCTGTATGATTTTAGGAAATTTATGAAGTTGTTTTAATTAATGGTAGGAAATTGGATTGAAATGGTCTTAATGGCTTCAACGAAATTCTAAGCCACGAGGCAAAGCAGAGATCAAAGTTATGGGGTTTGTAGAATCCCACAAATTCCTTTACTAAAACAAACCATCTCCCAACCACTCGAAACCACCTTCCTCTATTGAACCCCCACGAACTCTGCTGCCTGGCCTTCTTCATCTCTCTATTCGCCTTTTGTTCAATTTCATAGGGAAAAAAGAACTTGAGTGCTGCTTTTAGTAAAAAGTCAATTTCCAATTTTTTTTTTATACAAGAATTTCTCCTATACTTAAATCGCCTATTTTATTTATATAGTATTGAAAATCAATGGTAAGTATTTATTTGTAAAAAAAAAAGAAATGGGTCTCAAAAGAGATTCTATCGGTTTCTATTAGTCTCGAAAATCTTGCGATTTGTGTAGATACCAAAAGAAGTTTTTTCCTTCTTTCTCTTTCCTTGATCATGCTATCAGTGACCAAGATGAATCAGATAAGTTCAGATTTCTTTTTGAATTAACCAAAGGATATCTTTTTGATAATCCCTATATGGTTGTTCAACAAACCTAACATTTTAAGATTGTTATCGAAATAGAAGTAAATTTGGTTAATCCTTCAAAAATTATCTAAAAAATGAAAAAATTAATCTTGGATCAAAAATTTGAAAGGAAAATCAATTAGAGTGATTAGATTTTTGAGAAATCTTGTACACAGACACCATTTTGCGAAACTCATTTCCGTTGATATCTCGTGATCGAATTTTTTTTGAGATCGCAATACTTTCTCGCTATATTTCATATATAGATAAATAAGAGAAAGTAAAACTGCTGGATTAATCTTTTCCTACAGAAAAAAAAATCCTGACAACATGGATGTTTTTTTTTATATATAAGAATAAATAAAAAATGCCAATAATGAAGTCAGAAAATTTGTTTGGGAGGGGCCCAAATAAAATTTTCTTCTGGTATGGTCTATAAAATTGGTTTTTATTTTTTCCAAGTGATTTTTATAATTTTTTTTTTTTCAAGATTTTATTAAAATTTTGTGATGTGTTTTGCAATTCTTTCTGCTTTATGGGGGTGGGTGGGGGGGGGGGGTAAGTCGCCCGCCTGCCACCTATGAATCTTAATACAAAAAAGAAAAAACTTTATGATTTTCAAAAACATATTAATGACTTAATTAAAGTTATGCTAATTAAAATCTTTAATAAAGATTCAAGTCTATAATTAAAATAATATTCAATTATTTAAATTTATAGCTATAGGGTGATGGAAAATAGTTCTCGGATTAATAAAGTTTAAAAATTACCGAAGAAGAATGCAATTTAAGTTTTTTTTTTTCTTGGTTATTTAAGGTGGAAATAAAGTTGTTAAATAAATGCAAAAATAAAGTTCTCCAACTGTCTTGGGGTCTCTATCTCCTTTCTTTACGTTCGTACTAATATAAAGTAAGTCCCAAGACGGAAACAGGTTAATGAAACTTGTCGACATCAGTTGGTCGTGGCCAAGACCAAGTCACGAACGACCTCCGTCTGAAAAGTCAGTCATTCAGTCAGGTAGATCAGAGCTTTTTGGAGAGCTGCTTCAGAAAAATAAAAAAAAGACAAGCAACATTTCTCTCACTCTCCCTTTTCACTCACTTCATCTTCCCCCTCCCGCCTCCCCCTCCGATTAAAACTTAGAAGCTTATATTATTTCACTTAAACGGCAAATAAGTACTTTGAAAGAGGATCATTCAAGGGATAACGTCTAATGTCTTTACAAAAGTCGGCTTTTAATATTTAAGAAGAAAATCTTTTAAAGAGAGATTTTTCTACTTTACTCTTTCACTCTCCCTTTTTTTTCTCTCTATGATAATGAATAAAATAAATAATTTAATACTAAACTAGCCAAGGGACTTTCATCTCATAAATATATTAAATTTAATACTGGGCAAATACGCTTTTGTAAATAGAGCTGGTTCTTGGGCATTTATAAACCCCACCCCTCTGATCTTTACAAATGTCTCTAATATTCTTTAGGCTGCTTTCCAATGCTATATTCACTTTTGTCATCCTCAGAAATTTGATTTATGTTAGAATCTTGTCTTTCGCGGCACAGACTAAGAGAATAGCGCCTCAAGTTGAGTAAACAAAGAAAGTAATTACACTAAGAAGCCACGCTTTTGAATAAGATCGGCCAACTAGTATTAGTACTTTATTGATGTACTTTTTTAGTTTTTTTTTTTTTTCAATTTTCTCTTAAGAGTTTGATTAAAATTTATAAAATAATTATTTATTAGATTATCGTTGAAATGTATTAACCCCAAAAATTGTTTGAAGCCCACTTTACTCTTGTATGTTTTCAGGTTTATTGTGATTTTATCTTAAACTATTCTAACAATATTTTTTTTTGGCTGTATATTGAATATCTACCTAAACCTTGCTTACCTAAGGTAAGAGAAAGTTTTTTGATGTAGGTTTAGTCACACCAGATATTTTTTTTTTTTTTCATTCTATTTTTATTCAACCGATTCACCTGCCCAAGATGGTTTGAGAAGGCCAGGGGAAATGTATGATGATATTACGT